>BPLR01015212.1:0-145563 GCA_021605095.1 Caerostris extrusa
TTACGTATTGTTGTCTACAACTAAAGTTACTCTATAAAAAAAAATATAATTGATTGATTTATTTCTGACAGGGAATTCGATGACACTAAATTCTTTTGTTTATAATAATAACAAATACAAAATTGATGCTTAAACAATTTCTTTCGTTAATGAAACTAGTTGTGAAGAAAATAACTTTTGATAGAGTAAATATCTTTTTGGAAGTATGTCACCGATTTTGTTACGATTTTCCGGATTACTGCGATGAACAACTTTTTGTTTTCGATTCTTCGTTGCCACCTCGGATGAATCGCACATTTTAAAATACTTTCGCAAAATCTGCTGAAGACGGACTTGATGATTTCTTTTGTAAAATTACTTTAAGAATGCCTCTCTTTTAATAACAACAACAGCAGCAAAAAAAAAAAAAAAAAAAACTTTTAATGAAAGCAAAACTCCGACACTGTTTATCACGCTCTACGAAAGCGCTAAATATATATAAATTAAAAATATTCTTCATAAATTCTGATAACAATTCCACAAAAGCAATCCTTTGATAGTTCTTGGATGGAGGGAAAAAAATCTGACGATGTGTATCTAAGACGTAATCTTTTGTTAGAAAGAAGACAGAATATATTTCATCTTTATGGATTCTTTGTAATTTAAAACCCAGATTCTTTTCTGCTCATCATTTACCGACGGAAGCTACTGGAAAATCTTTTTCTTATCTCTCTCTGAGAGTGAATATCTCTGTTGAAGCTAGAAGAATTTTAAAAGCGCCAGGAATGGGACAAAAGATTCTGGAGGAATGTTCCTCTTCTCAGAGATAATGATGATTCATTAAGAGTTAGCGAGGCGAAACAACACTTTGCAAAAACCTCTTGAGGATTCTATCGTTTCGCTTTTGTAATGAAATCTAGCGAGCGACTTGGATAATTATGGATAGGAGTTTTATCATATGCTCATGTTTTGTGTAACTTTTCTAAAAATCTAAAGTTTTTTTATTTGCTTTTTAACCAGAGTGAGAATCAGGCAAAAGAATAGCAGTTATTTTTTATTAAAGTTGACTAATGAAAGATATTCAAATATTTCTATTGTGGCATTTTTTCCGGACGGAAGAGTTTTGGCAGGAGAAAAGAATGTATATTCTTTGACAAGTACATAATAACAACCCATCACTCAAATTTGACAGAAGACAAGCAGTGTTGTGGATAGTTATATTACATGCAATTAGTTTTATGTACTAATGAGAACAACCTGTCACTCAAATCTGATAGCAGATATACGGTGCCTTGTAGCAATGTATTCCATTCCATGTATAAATTAATTATAAATGGAACTTAGAATTTTGTTATACATGGAATTCAGAATATAATTATACATGGAATTAAGAATTTGGTTATATATGGAATTATATGAAATTTAGAATATGTATATATATGGTATTTAGAATTTAGTTATAAATTAATCAGTATATGATAACAATAAACAAAGTTAAAATTTAGATTTAAAGTGAAATCGAGTGTCGAGAATTGAGCTAAACTTAGAAAGTTAAATTTATAAATCTACATACGTCTGTAACTCGTATAAGATATATAATTTAAATCAAAAAATTGTTTTCGCAGCAAATTTGGTTACATCATGCTTCTTTTAGCTGGAGCAAAAAATTTTAATACTAAATTTCGTGGTAGAAATTGGCAAGTTTCTTATTTATCTATTTATTTATATACTGACTTTTTTTCCAAAATTTAACTGCAGAATATCTTTGATAATTTAGAAACAGAAAATAGAATTTTATGTTGGTTAAAAAACTTACTTTAAATTTCTTATAAATTCTAATACTTTATAGTATATATTGTAGAGGAAGTTATTATTATTTTTTACTTATTTAGTGTTCTTGTAGAATGTTTAGAGATTGTGATGCCTGTTCTAGAGGACATAGTTTATTGTTATTTTGTCCTTTCCATTCTAAGCAAATTCTAATTTATAAAAAAAAAAAACATGTGCTATTCTTAAAAATTTCATCTACAACTAAAGTTATTCTGTATAAAAAAATATTATTGACAGAATAAATTTCTGAAAGGAATTGATGACACTAAATAATTTTTGTTTATAATAACAACAAATATAAAATTGTTGATTAAACAATTTCTTTCGTTAATGAAATAGTTATGGAAGAAAATAACTTTTTAATTCGAGTAAATATCTTTTTTTTAAATTCTTTCACCGATTTTGTTATGATTTTTTCGAATTGCTGCGATGAACAACTTTTTATTTTCGAAGCTTTGTTGCCACTCGGATGAATCACACATTTTAATTACTTTCGCAAAATCTGCTGAACACTGACTTGATGATTTCTTTTTGTAAATTTCTCGAAGAATGCTTCTCTTTAAATAACACCAACAATGAAAAAAAAAAACTTTAATGAAAGAAAACTCCTGCCACTGTTTATCATGCTCTACGGAAGCGCTAAATAAACTCTATAAATTAAAATATTCTTCATAAATTCTGATAACAATTCACAAAAGCAATCCTTTGATAGTTCTTGGATAGAGGGAAAAAAATCTGACGATGTGTATCTAAGACGTAATCTTTTGTTAGAAAGAAGACAGAATATATTTCATCTTTATGGATTCTTTGTAATTTAAAACAGATTCTTTTTTCTGCTCATCATTTACCGACGGAGAAGTTACTGGAAAATCTTTCTTATCTCTCTCTGAGAGTGAATCTCTGTTGAAGCAGAAGAATTTTAAAAAGCGCCAAGGAATGGGACAAAAAGATTCTGGAGGAATGTTTCTCTTCTCAGAGATAATGATGATTCATTAAGAGTTGAGGCGAAACAACACTTTGCAAAAACCTCTTGAGGATTCTATCGTTTCGCTTTTGTAATGAAATCTGGCGAGAGACTTGGATAATTATGGATAGGAGTTTTATCATATGTTCATGTTTTGTGTAACTTTTCTAAAAATCTAAGTTTTTTTTATTTGCTTTTTAACCAGAGTGAGGAGAGTCGCAAAAAAAAGATTGCAGTTTCTTTTATCAATGTTGACTAATCAAAGATATTCAAATATTTCTATTGCAGCATTTCTTCTCATAGGCAAAGTTTTGGCAGAAGAAAAGAATGTGTATTCTCTGACAAATACATAATAACAATCCATCACTCAAACTTGACAGCAGACAAGCAGTGTTGTGGGTAGTTATATTACATGCAATTAATGTTTTGTACTAATAAGAACAACCTGTCAATTTAATCTGACAACAGATATTCGGTTTCATGCATAATGAGACCTATAAAATTTAGCGAACGTCTATGCGACATTCACAGGTTAAAATAACTACAGATTAAATACGAACTATAACATGAGTTGTTCAATCGTGATTGGTGATCGACCATTGTGCTGAGAAAGTTCTACTCTAATGAGAAGTGAATGAAGCTGTTTCGTTTAACCTACAGAGATACTTCAATTTAGGCACATTATGTATGAGACTTTTCATGCCAAATTATTTATAAAGCTTCAATTTATATATGAATTGAATATGAGTTTAATTTGAATTTTAATACCACATTTACCATTTTAATACCCCATTTTAACTTTTCGATGAGGATTTCTGTTTGAGATACTTATTTAAATGAACAATGTACTAGATATTGAACACATGAATCGGATTCAAATTTAACTTAAATACAATCAAATCTCATGCGAATAATTAAACCTTAATTTGCTATCACTTAGTTATTTATTTGCTATCAATTAATTTATTATCATCAGTTTGTTATCATTAGTTTATTTATATTTGTGAAATGAAATCAGAGAAAAAGAAAAATGGACGCGATAGACGCATTAGAGAAAGAATTTAACAATGAAAATTAATTCCAACTAAACAATGATTACTTTTGAAATCGTATTGCAACGCATTGAAAATAGCTAAAATTACTACAAATTTGGTTTTTTTTACATCTTAAAGTTTATTTTGCAAAAATCTTATGAGGCTCTTTTATTTTAATAAGCAAAAATTGTGTGTGAATCAAATTGCATGTGAATACTTAAACCATCATTTGTTATCTTATTTATATTTATCAATTGGCTTATATATATATATATATATATATATATATTTATATATATATATGTATTTATCAATTGGCTTATATATATATATATATATATATATTTATCAATTGGCTTATATATATATATTTATCAATCGGTTTTTTATATATTTATCAATTGGCTTATTTATATATTTATCAATTGACTTATTTATATATTTATCAATTGGTTTATTTATATATTTATCAATTGGCTAATTTATATATTTATCAATTGGCTAATTTATATATTTATCAATTGGCTTATTTATATATTTATCAATTAGCTTATTTATATATTTATCAATTGCCTATTTATATATATGCCTATTTATATTTATCAATTAGCCTATTTATATTTATCAATTGGCCTATTTATATTTATCAATTAGCCTATTTATATTTATCAATTAGCCTATTTATATTTATCAATAAGTTTATTTATATTTATCAATTTGCCTATTTATATTTATCCATAAATTTATTTATATTTATCAATTAGTTTATTTATTTGTTATCAATTAATTTATTATCATCAATTTGTTATCAATTAGTTTATTTATATTTGTGAAATAAAACTTCTTGGTTCCGAGAAGACAAATAGACGCATTAGAGGAGAATTTAACAATGAGAAAAAATTCCAACTAAGCAATGTTTACTTTCAAAGTAACCAGTATTGCATACTTGTAACGCATTTAAAATAATTAAAATTACTTGAAATTTGTTTTTTTTTTTTACATCTTCAAGTTTATTTACGCAATCTTCTGCTATTTTATTTAAGTAAAAATAAAAACTGATAAATATGATTTAATTCAATTAGGAAAAATTTTAGGAAATGAAAAATGAATCGTATATGAAAATATGCTACCACCAAAATAATCTCATATAAAGTAAAATGTGTACATTTTATACCAAAAAAAAATAATAATTGATAAAATTAATATATACTCATAGAAAATAATTCTTCAACAAAAACGTATTTAGAAATATTTTAAAATTTCAAAAAAGGTGATATAATGCTTATTATACTATCATTGATTAAAGTCTTATTAATAATAGTATAAATAATAAAGCTCTTCAAACCGAGTTATTATTTTAAGTTCATCAATCTCTAGAATAACAATTACATCACATATTTCAGAAAAAAAAACCCCCAAAAAACCCAGCAAATTAATCAATGTCAGAGAAAGGTTTTCAAATCATTTCTCAGCTAAGAAATCTGAAGGAAGGGATAGATAATTAATTTACTATAATCTATTTTTAAAGTTTGCAAATAATTCATATATAGCTAAAATTATATCTATTTATATATATTTATCAAAGTTTGTCTGTAAGCAAGCCTATGCATGCCTCATTTTGCACTAAATTTCCCAAAATTGGCAGCGATATTTTACAAAGCCTATATCAACCGAAAAAAAGTTCGAAATTGGATCAATATTTGTTAAAAAAGATGACCCAATTAGATATAAATCAGATTTTATTTCACATCGGCTACTTTTCGTGGTTGACGTTATTTTTTAAAGTTTTTTAAAGTTAAAAAAATATGTGCAATTCTTAAAAATTTAATCTACAACTAAAGTTATTCTATATAAAAAATATTATTGGCTTATTTATTTCTGAAAGGAATTCGATGATAATAAAATTCTTTTTGTTTATTAAAATAACAAATATAAAATTATTGATTAAACAATTCGTTAATGAAATAATTGTGGTAGAAAATAACTTTTTTAATAGAGTAAATATCTTTTTGGAATTCTTTCACCGATTTTGTTGCGATTTTTCCGAATTACTGCGATGAACAACTTTTTGTTTTCGTATCATTGTTGCCCTCGGATGAATCGCACATTTTAATTACTTTCGCAAAATCTGCTAAAGTTGGACCTGATGATTTCTTTTGTAAATTACTTGAAGAATGCTTCTCTTTTAATAACAATAACAGAAAAAAAACTTTAATGAAAGCAAAACTCCGGACACTGTTTATCACGGTCTATGGAAGCGCTAAATATACTCTATAAATTAAAATATTCTTCATAAATTCTGATAACAATTCCACAAAAGCAATCCTTTGATAGTTCTTGGTTAGAGGAAAAAAAAATCTGACGATGTGTATCTAAGACGTAATCTTTTGTTAAAAAGAAGACGGAATATATTTCATCTTTATGGATTCTTTGTAATTTAAAAACCCAGATTCTTTTTCTGCTCATCATTTACCGACGGAGAAGCTACTGGAAAATCTTTTTCTTATCTCTGAGAGTGAATCTCTCTGTTGAAGCAGAAGAATTTTAAAAAGCGCCAAGGAATGGGACAAAAAGATTCTGGAGGAATGTTCCTCTTCTCAGAGATAATGATGATTCATTAAGAGTTAGCGAGGCGAAACAACACTTTGCAAAAACCTCTTGAGGATTCTATCGTTTCGCTTTTGTAATGAAATCTGGCGAGAGACTTGGATAATTATGGATAGGAGTTTTATCATATGTTCATGTTTTGTGCAACTTTTCTAAAAATCTAAGTTTTTTTTTTATTTGCTTTTAACTAGAGTGAGAATCAGACTTGAAAGGTTTGCAGTTTCTTTTATCAATGTTGGCTAACCAAAGATATTCAAATATTCCTATTGTAACATTTCTTCTCACAGGAAGAGTTTTGGCAAGAAAAAGAATGTGTATTCTTTGACATGTGCATAATAACAACCCATCATTCAATATGACAACAGACAAGAAGTTTTGTGGGTAGTTATTTTACATGGAATTGGTGTTTTGTACTAATGAGAACAATCTGTCATTCAAATCTGATAGTAGACATTCGGTGTCATGTATAATGAAACTCAAAAGTTATCGAATGTCTGTGCGGACATCACATGTCAGACATCTACAAATTGTATATGAACTATACGATGAGTTGTTACAACGTGATTGGTGATCGATCATGAGCTGATTTGCTATCAATTAGTTCATTATCATAAATTTGCTGGGAATTATTTTATATTTATGAAGTGAAACTTCTAGGCTCCGAATAGAAAAGATACATTAGGGACAAATTTAACCATGAGAAAAAATTCCTACTAAACAATGATTACTTTCGAAATCGTATTACATACTTGCAACGCATTGAAAATAACTAAAATTACTAGAATTTGTTTTGATTTTTACATCTTAAAGTCTTACATCTTAACATCTTCAATCTTATGATGCTATTTTATTTTAAATAGCAAAAATAAAAGCTGATAAATATGGTTTAATTCAACATGTAGGAGAAAGTTTAGAAAATTAAAAACGTAACCATATATGAAATTATGTTATAACCAAAATAATCTCATAGAAAGTAAAATGTGTACATTTTATACAAAGAAAGAGTTGATAAAATTAATATATAATTCATAGAAAATAATTCTTCAACAAAAACGTATTTAGAAGTGTTTTTAAATTTCAGAAAATTGGACCTAATGTTAATTACGCTATCATTGATTAAAGTCTTATTATTATTTATGTTATTAATAATAGTAATAATAAAAAAATAATAATAAATAGCCTTACTAGTTTCTAGCTTTTCGCAGCTTGAAGTTGGAAGAAAGAGTTCGTTGAATTGAACATTTGATTTTATAGTTAGATTTGCAATGCCACCTAAGTAAAGAAAGCTATTTAAGTAGACAATTGACTCTAAGCGAAGAGCAGCAAGTAGATCTTTAAAAAATAAGAGGATATACTATTGCTAAAAAAACTATCACTTAAATTCAAAGAAAAGGTTAAAAACTATAGCATTTTTAAATTCAAAGAAAATAAATGGACTTTACTACTGTAACATGTGAATAATTAAAAGTTAAGAAAAATTATTATTATGAATTTTTTTAATCAAATTATTTTTTATTGATACCAGATGGCACTAGCATCTTAGCTAGCTTTCTTGTTTGCTTAAGAATTATGAAGGCAAAATAACAACATAGCTCGTTTTGCATATGGCAACATTTTAATATTTAGGCTTCTTGATTTTTTTATTGCTTAAGTCTAATATTTTTATCTTTGATTGTTACTAGGAATTTTAGATTCGCTATTAAAATTGTTTTTATATGGCTTTTTTATATTCGAAATTCCGAATTCCATAAAAGGTTTGCTGGCAGATTATTATTGCTGACGTTTATCAACTTATTTCTTTGATATAAAACAGTTAATAATTTGGCAAAATAGCAGCCACTGGGACTTGGCACTCAACTTACTTTAATATTGAATTACTTTTTTCGCCCAAGTGCGACAAGAAAAGGTTTGCGATTGTAAGTGATTACGGGTTACGCATTTGGCAACTTATCGCGCAGTTGTCTCCACAAAAAAGTCCCCAAATTCCAAACGGCTCCTATTTAGGCAATAATTTTTTATTTTCAACGTCGGGTTATATATATATGTGTTAGTACGCAATAAGATTGTTAAAAAATAGATACATGCAGTGTAGATAACAAACAACATATTTTTCAACTAATTTCAGTTTCTTTTAATTTTTAGCAATTTAATCTTTATGGCAATCAAACCTTTTATCATAATGTGATGGAAATTCCAGGGTATAAATGATTGGTAGAACAAAATTAGAACATGGTTATATACACACACACACATATTATATGTTGAATTTGTTTCATGGTTATATATATATATATATATATATATATATATAATTATAATTCTTCTGTATAAGTGTTTATCACCGAACACCTCTAAATGGCTTGATCGATTTTGATGAAATTTTGTGTGTGTGTGTTTGACGAAACATGGAGAATGTTTTTATGCTATCCCTTTTCGTTGTTAATCGCCACGAGATGGTGCTGAAGTATATCAACTTCTATACCGTTCAACCAATCACTATGAAAATTCGTAATAACATGTATTTGCGTATGGAAAATGTCCGCGCTATCTACTTGCCACAAGTTGGTGCTGCAGCATATCACCTAATATACCGTTCAAAGGATATCCATTAAAATTAGTATGCACATATATTGGAACATGGAGAATATATTTACGATGTGCAATTTTCTACAAAGCATTTTTTTTTTTTGCAGGAAACCGTAAGCCGGATTCTGCTAGTTTCTTATGAACTCCCTAAGACATATTGTTAATTCACGCATTTTCTATTTAAAGAATTATACATGAATTAAAACATAAATACAGATCGTGATAATTACTATACAATTGCTTTAATCAATACAAAAAAGTTATGAAACTGCAAAACAGGAAGAACAATTTGTCTTTTACAAGTACCTCATTTATCAATCCTATCTAGCTAAATCACTCGTATTTCTTTATTCATTTCAGAAGAAGCTATAAAGCACTACTCAAGAATATAACTCGATACAGAATTGCACGCTTGGTTAAAAATTATTTATCGGAAAGAAATTAGCACCCATAAATTCCCTTCCGTTCTTATCTATGACCGAGTAAATATTTACTCTTTCAGGAAAACTTCCCCCACAATGGCATTATAAATATTTCTAAAGAGCAAATAAATTACTTCTGCCTTCCCATCCTCAAATAATATTCCTCTGTGTGCCAAATAACCCTCGGGGTTCAGTGCGATCGTAAAAATTAGACAGTCACAGTTACGACGGTGGAAAAATGTTCCTTCGAATGCTTCGAAAAGAGCTACTTTATGTGAAATATTCTTCAAGAGGTCGTAGAAGAATCTCATAAAAGCGATGGAAGGAGTTGAGTTGAGTTGTTTTTCCGATAAGAGCTGCAGAATACACGAGAAGTGATTCTACTTCTTCCCCATCCCCAATTTTTTTTTCTTTTTTTTAAATCTTTTCCCATTCTTGGAATTCTTCCATCTTTGGATGAAAGCCATTGAACAGAAATTTCAAAGTCAAATATCTCCATCGTTCGCGCTCCGCGGAAGAGTTGACATTTTAGAATTCTACGATTTCCTAAAGCGGGAAAAAGAATCGGGAAGAAGTTAAAAAGATCTGGATATTGGCACTTGAAAGCGTTATTCACTCATGCATCAACGTTCGATTAAGTTTTTGATCTGTGAAATCGTTTGAGAGAGAGCAAGGAGGTAATAGGACCATGTGTGCTGTGGTTGATTGACTTGAATTCATTGAAGAACCCCGAGATAACAAATTAAAATATAACAACAGAACGTGATAACTACTATACAATTGCTTTAACTAATAAAAAAAAGTTACGAAACTGCAAAACAGTAAGAATAATTTGTCTTCTTCAAGTACCTCATTTATCAATCCTATCTCGCTAAATCACTAGTATTCCTCTATTCAATTCAGAAGAAGCTATAAACCACCACTCAAGAATACAGAATTGCATGTTTGGCTAAAGAATTCTTTATCGAAAAGAAATTAGTACCCATAAATTTCTTTCCGTTCTTATCTATGACCGAGTAAATATTTACCCTTTCAGGAAAACTTCCACCACAATTGCATTATAAATATTTCTAAAGGGCAAATAAATTTCTTCTTCCTTACCATCCTCAAATATTCCTCTGTGCCAAATAACCCTCGGGGTTCCGTGCCATCGTAAAAATTAGGCAGTCACAGTTACGACGGTGGAAAAATGTTCCTTTCGAATGCTTCGAAAACAGCTACTTTATGTGAGAGATCGCAGCAGAATCTCATAAAAGCAGTGGCAGGAGTTGGGTTGAGTTGTTTTTCCGATAAGAGCTGCAGAATACACGAGATTTGATTCTACTTCACCTCCCGCCCCCAACTTTTTCTTCTTTTTTTTTAAAATCTTTTCACATTCTTGGAATTCTTCCATCTTTGGATGAAAGCCATCGAACAGAAATTTCAAAGTCAAATATCCCCACTGTTTACGCTCGCCGTGGAAGAGTGACATTTTAGAATTCTACGATTTCCTAAAGCGGAAAAAAAGTATCGGGAAGAAGTTAAGAGATCTGAATATTGGCACTTGAAAGCATTATTCACCCATGCATCAATGTTCGATTAAGTTTTTGATCTGTGAAACTGTTTGGAGCAAGAGGTAATAGGATCATGTGTGCTGTGGTTGATTGACTTGAATTCATTGAAGAATCGTCAGAATTCTGAAATACATAGTACATGTCTTTTATGGATCTGATATTATTTCTAAATCCACACTGACGATTATGTACAAAGCAATATAAAAAATAATTGTGACATTTATAGAATTAACATCTTCATTCAGATTTTGGTACTTTCAGAATTGCATTACATGTCTGCAACACACTGAAAATAACTGAAATTATAATAAATCATTAGTTACTTTTTACTTCTTAAAACTTATCACCAAAATTTTATGCTGCTAATTTATTCGAATTGGTAAAGATGAGAACCTGAAATTATCATTTAATTCAAAGCATACATTATTTTTTTCTTCTTCAATGGCGCAACAGTCCTAAAGTGATCCAAGGCCGCCTGCTGGCAGATTTCAAGACAGGTTAGGTTAGGTTAGGTTAGGTTTGGTTTGTCTCTCTACGGTCATTTTTTGCAGACGTTAGGCTAATTAGAACAGGACCTATAGTATAACGGGGATTCCGAACCACTAACGAACCAACAGGCCGGAATTCTAATGCCAGGATTCGAACCTGAAACCTTTAATACGAAAGGCCAGAGAGTTAGCCAATTCTAGCTAGCCAATTCACTGTTTTCAGACAGGATATGGGTTTCTTTTACGGGGTATTTTTGTTAGTTTTACGCCTAATGCACTGTAGTCATATTTGAACGGTGCTTACGTTTTAATGTGGATTCCGAGCCACTACGATCATCATGTCCCCGCCGGGATTTGAACCCGAAATCTGTGACCCTGAGTAATAGTCGGTCGGCAATCCTATCTCGTTAAATCACATGTATTTCTCTATTCAATTCAAAAGAAGCTATAAACCACCACTTAAGAATATAATGGGATACAGAATTGCATGCTTGGTTAAAGAATTCTTTATCGAAAAGAAATTAGCACCGATAAATTTCCTTCCGTTCTTATCTATGACCGAGTAAATATTTACCCTTTCAGGAAAACTTCCACCACAATGGCATTATAAATATTTCTAAAGAGAAAATAAATTACTTCTCCTCAAATAATATTCCTCTCTGTGCCAAATAACTCTCGGGGTTCTGTGCCATCGTAAAAATTAGGCAGTCACAGTTACGACGGTAAGAAAATGTTCCCGGAATGCTTCGAAAAGAGCTACTTTATGTGAAATATTCTTCGAGAGATCGCAGCAGAATCTCATAAAAGCGGTGGCATTTTTGATAGCCCAAATAGCCCACGGGCTATCAAAAATGCTAATGCGGTGTAGATGACTCGCCAAACAGTCTTGGCCCACCGCAAGTTCAAGTAGTAAGTAAATTCCGCTACAGTTTTTTACGAGGTTTGTCCGAAATATCCTGTTCCCCAAAATCTCGAGGAGATACGAACAGTGAGTAATGCCTTCCTTCTAAGTCTCATTTAACTTTTGATATAAATTTTCATGGCTCTAATTCTTGGAGCGTTGTTGCACACTGATAGTAGATCTTTTAGCCGCCTAGGGCACTTCCAGGATGCACCATGGGGAGGTAGATCTATTGTCGTATCCCATCAGACACATTATTAATTCATACATTTTCAATTTGAAGAATTATATATATGAATGGAAATATATCTATAGAGCGTGATAATTACTATACAATTGCTTTAAATAGTACAAAAGTTATGAAGCTGCAAAACAGGAAGAATAATTTGTCTTCTATGGGCACCTCATTTTTCAATCCTGTCTCACTTATATTTTTCTATTGAGTTCAAAAGATGCTATAAACTACCACTCTAGTATACAGAATTGCATGCTTGGTTAAAGAATTCCTTATCGAAAAGAAATTGGCACCGATAAATTTTCCTTCGTTTTTGGACTATATGCTCGTCTGGTCTATATGCTCGTAGGCCTGTCAGATGTGTTCCACTTACCGCAACTCACTGTCGCCTGCGATTAACCTGGAGTAGAGAGCATGCATTGTGGACACCGCAACAGTGGTCTGGTGTGATGTTTTCCGACGAGTCCAGGTTTAGTTTGCAGTCTGATTCTCGCCGGACTTTCATATGGAGAGCGCCAGGTACCCGTTACAACCAAGAGAACACCATTGAACGACACCGTTACCGTGGTGCAGGATGGCTCGTTTAGGGAGGAATTATTCTTGGTTCCAAAACTGACCTGCATATTCAGAGTGTAACAATGGCAGGCCACATCTATCGGGATGTCATTCTGGAACAACATGTACGTTTGTTTCGGGGCGCCATGGGTGCTGAATTTCTGTTTATGGATGACAACGCCCGTCCTCACGGTGCAAACATTGTAGACGAATGCCTTCAATTGGAGGATATCACCCGTATGGATTGACCAGCATACTCACCGGACTTGAATCCAATAGAGCATGTGTCGGATATGCTTGGCCGACGAATTGCAGCCCGTCAACCCCCTCCCATCTGTCTACCGGAACTTCGGAGGGCATTGCTTGATGAGTGGTGTAATATTCCCCAAGATCAGATTGATAATTTGATACTCAGCATGCCTAGGCGTTGCAAGTCCTGTATTGCATCGTCCGGGAGACATACTCCATATTAACCATCATACTAACCATGTTATACTGTTTTTTTTTTGTAAATAGGTTCTTTTTTTGAAATTTGCTCCAGGGAGTAAAAATCGCAATTTTATTAATTATATCAAACATATAGCATCTTTTTTGCTCTTTACCTTTTGTTTAATAAATAGACTTTACAAATAAGTCAAATTTATTTTGCTTCTGTCTCTTTCTTTGCCTGAACTTCATTATCCTTAATTTATGGACATGAGTGTAATAGGATCATGTGTGCTGTGGTTGATTGACTTGAATTCATTGAAGAATCGTCAGAATTCTCAAATACATAGTACACGTCTGTTATGTATATGATGTTATTTCTAAATCTACACTGACAATTATATATAAATTGAGAAAAAATAATTATAATATTTTAAGAATTAACATTTTCATCCAAATTTTGGTATTTTTAGATTTGTGCCACATATCTGCAACACACAGAAAATAACTAAAATTGAAATAATCCATTAGCCAGCGCTCTGTCCATTGGTACCACACGCTTCAGGTTCGAATCTTGGAGGCGACATGGATGTTTGTTAGTGCCTCGGAATCAGCGTTGAACAGTTGGTCCTGGTCTAATTAGCCAGGTGTGCGCATAAAATGACAGCAGATTAGTATATTTATTTACTATCAATTTGTTTATTATCGACAATTTGCTATCAATGAGTATATTTATTTGCTATCAATTTGTTTCAAATTGCTTCGAAAAAAAAAGCTACTTTATGTGAAATATTCTTCAAGAGATCGATGTGGTATCTCATAAAAGCAGTGGCTGGAGTTGAGTTGCTTTTCCGATAAGAGCTGCAGAATACACGAGAAGTGATTCTACTTCTCCCCCTCCCCCAACTTTTTTTTTTTTTAAAAATCTTTTTCGCATTCTTGGAATTCTTCTATCTCTGGATGAAAGCCATCGAACAGAAATTTCAAAGTCAAATATCCCCACCGTTTGCGCGGAAGAGTGACGTTTTAGAATTCTACGATTTCTAAAGCGGAAAAAAGAATCAGGGAAGAAGTTAAAAGATCTGAATATTGGCACTTGAAAGCAGTATTCAGTCATGCATCAACGTTCGATTAAGTTTTTGATCTGTGAAATTGTTTGAGAGAGAGTAAAGAGGTAATATGATTATATGTACTGTGGTTTATTGACTTGAATTCACTGGAGAACCGTCAGAGTTCTCAAATGCATAGTACGTGTCTTTTATGGATATGATGTTATTTCTAAATCTACACCGACAATTATATATAAATTAACAGAAAATATTGATAATATTTAAATAATTAACAGCTTCATCCAAATTTTGGTATTTTTAGAATTGTTTCGCATATGTGCAACACACAGAAAATAGCTATAGATTTACTATTACTATAAATTTATAGTTTTCCTTTTTACTTCTTGAAGCTTATTAACAAAATTTTATGTTGCAATTTATATGAATTATCAAAAATGAGAACTTGTAATTATCATTTAATTCAAAGCATACATAATTTTTTTTCTTCTTCAATGGCTGAACAGCCTTATGATGAAGCGCGGCCGCCTGCCCATTGGCAGACTTTGAGACAGGTTTGGTTTAGTTTGTCGCTCTACGGTAATTTTTGCATAATTTAGGCTATTTAGATCGTAACCTACAGTTTAACATAGGTTCCAAACCATTAATGAACATCCATGTCACCAGGGTCAAAACCTTTACCAGGGTGGCCTTTAGTGCCATGTCAGGGTTGGTACTAAAGGCCAGACAGCTAGTCAAGCGGCCATCAAGGCGCATTTCGAGACAGGAGATGTTTCTTTTTACGGGGTGTGGTGTCAGCACTACGCTTAATCCTCTCCAGTCCTATTAGAGCGGGACCTACGGGTTAAAATGATTCCGAACCATTATAAGCATCCATAGTACCTCCGGGACTCTAACCCCAAACTTGTGGTACCGAGTGCCAGAGAGTTAGTCACTCGGCCATAAGGCCTATACATTATTTTGAAAACGAAAAAACTATCCGATATAGATAGATGTTCATTAGATAAGAATTATTTTCTATGAATACGTATCAGATTTTTTTAACTCTTTCTTTGCAGAAATAGACGTTTTTTATTTTATACGAAACTAGTTTTACGACTACATATTCATAAAAAATAATTCTTTAACAAAAAATATTTAGACGTATTTTACAATTTTAGAAAGAAGGCGTAGGGGTAATTATGCTATCATTGATAAAAAGGTTGATTATTTATGATTTTATTAATAAAAGTATTAATTTGCTATTAATAAAATGTAGGCTGATGTATCTGAGTGCTAACTGCAATTAATTAATACTAAAGTAGTTTAATGTTTTTTTTCCAATGGCAAGGCAATACAAAACAAGGATACAAGGAGGGGATACAGAATAAAAAGAAAAAGAAAATGGACACAAAAAGAGTTCCACAAAGTTGACCGAAGTCATTGCCTTAAGAGTTCTCTGGCTTAGGCTCCACAGTTCGCCATGTAGTGCCAAACAACGATAGAGATGAGCTCGGTTTATTGGTTCTGACAAATCACAAAAAGAGGGCAGTTTGGCTGATGGAAAATCCCAATGCGATGTAGATGTTCATTAGATTAGTTCATTTGATTTAGAAAAGTCACCGGCATTCCATTGCAATACACGCGGGCCAAAGAGACGATCATGAAAATTAATTAATATTTAATGTTTATTAAATTAAAAAATAGGCAAATGACTTTTTGCAAAGATTAAATATAAAACACGCGCATGGTTTCCAGAGTTTATAAATTTAAGAAGCACTACTATTTACGGAAAATAATTAAAGTTTTCTTTTGCGAAACAAGGTTCAAAAATGTGCGAAAAAAAAGAAATACTGACATTTAAGCTCCGTTATTTTTAATTAAATCAATTTGTAAAATTGAATTAGTTCTTTTGCTTAAATATTTTTCAAATAATAAAAGCTTTATATATTATTTACAGAAATTAACCCCTCCTTCTTTTTTAAAATACTCTTAATTTATTTCCTGGTTTTAAGTGCTGGTTAGATATTAAAATCATATTATCAAAGGGAGTATAGGTTTCCTTTATTGGTTGCCTATTTTTATGAAGTTTTAATAATCGAAAGAAGTTCTTTTGAAGTAAATTAAATTGAAAGATTACTAAAAAAAGGACAATTTTGTTTTTCGTTCAAGCGCTCGCAATGTATTTTTTTAATAAAGCTATTTTGTTTAAAAAGGTGTAAGGGAAAGCCTCATTGTTATAAATAATATTTGAAAATGTCGAAAGGTGGTAAGAACAAAAGAGCATCATGTCTGTTAAGCTGGATACCCACGAAATACTAAGTTCATCGTAATACCTAACATAACATCGTCTATATCATAAATACCACACATCGCAAAACAAACTAATCAAAGACACAGTGGACAGGAAATTAGGCTTTTAATTCGATAACGTTTGCGACATGCGATCTTAGTATTTGGTGGGAATCTAGTGAATGGTACAGATTGGTTTAAAATCGTGAGATGTATAATCGAAAATGTGTGAGCTGCGATGCTCAATAAATACGTTTTGTGGCGCTATTTAAGTGGTTCTACCATAATACTATAAATTAATTAATCGGTATTATTAATATAATTATTATTATTTTGGTTTCTCATCAGAATTGAATTAAACCGTCATCTCATCATACTTGTTCCTTAAAATCTCAAATAAAGCATGTTTTTAAAGCTGACACGCAAAAATACCTTTAAAAAGTATTAAAGCCTTAAAAAACATTTTTAAAAATTTTAAACAAATTTAATTTATCTAACTCTTTAATTAAATAATAGAAGGAAAAAATTATTTAAATTAAATCATTCTCTGAAACTTACTAAAAATAGTTATATAAATTTTAGAAAATATTTATTCAATTTAGAAAAATGAATTCAATTAGCTGAGGTACATTCAGCTGGCGGCTTTGTTATAGACACTGTTTAAAAAAGGATGAGATTCGATGCCATTTGTGATGGTCGGCATCTTGCCTCGTGAGTCGGACTACCTAGTGGTAGTTTTCGGGTTTTCTCCCATACTATATGCAAATGCGGGTTAGTTCCTCTAAAAGTCCTCCCGGAAGACACCGTCTTCCTTCTTCAATAACATGGAGCTTTGAAGACGGGTGCTTCATTAAAACAGAAGCTGCCCCCTCCGTCCTTCTATGAGGCCGCACGTGTTCATGAACTTGGTCCAAATTATTGCTATCGACCCGACCAAGCAAGATAATAAATAAATAAAAATAAATTATGAAAAATATTAGAATTGATGTATATAAAAATTATGAAATGTATTCGAACCTATATGTTATGAAATATATTCGTACCTTTTACATTTAATCCATTATTTTTTGTTTAGACCAATTATAGAAAAGACAAAAATGGTAAATGCATCAAAAGTAACTGGTATTAATATAAATAAAATATATATTCAAAACTCAGCACAATATTTTTATTATTATATTTCCCTTCCCAGAAAGATACATTTTATTTCAAAATAAATTTCCAGGAAATAATAACAATTTCTAAAGAAGTCTGAAAGCTTCACTGCGCAGCACATTTCGCTAAGCTGGGAAGTAAGCTAGCAGGAAAAAAACAACTTCCAGGAAACGATGCCCTCCATCATCTTCGTGTTCATAATTTATTTGGGCATGGGGATGGGAAGTGAAAGGTAATGTTTCTGATAGAGTTCGACATACGGATAAGGAAAACGAAGCTTAATCCTGATTGATGAAGGTGGAAATGCTGATCCATTATAAATATCGCCGGCAATTCATTTAAAAATGAAAAAGAAATAAATGAGCTTTTATAATTGCTTTCAACCTAAAAATAGCTCATCGATAAAAGATTAAACGAACCCCCATTCTTTTGATGAATATTGTCTAAATATAGAGACTTTTCAATCTAATTGAAAAGGGGTGCCAGTAATCCAACTGAGATACTAAATGTTTTCGTAAAAAATAATAAAAAGGAAAAACTTTTATTAAGAAAGTGTTTTAAGTTAACTATCATGTTTATGTATGGTTAATAAAAATTTATCTGACAATAATGTACGACTTTTAAATTGTAATTTGCTTATGTAAACAGAATTTTGGCAGAATTAACTTAAATGAGGGTCCACTATGGCAATATCAAGAAAAAGAAGAACAGAGCAATGCCTTTCTGTATAACTTTAATTGCCATGCTTACATGCAGTATTGGTTTGGTTTTGTCTGTCTACGGTAATGTTTTGCACACTTTTGGGATAATTAGACCGGGAACTACAGTTTAAAAATTAGTTCGAAACACTACACATCCATGGCACGGCAGGACTCGAACTCGAAACCTGTGTTACCGAGAGCCAAAGCGTTTAGCCACTCAGACATCAGGCCCATCTGAAAACTTTTAATGAATCAAAAATTAATGCTTTCACATTTAATCCATTTTTTTGTTTAGACTAATTAAAAACTTGACAGAAATGGTAAATGCATTAAAAATAGCTATTATTAAAAATAAACTTAAAATATGTATTCAAAACTCAGCACAATACTTTCATTATTATATTACCCTTCCTAGAAAGATACATTTTTTTCAAAATAAATTTCAAGGAAATAATAGCAATTTCTAAAAAAAAGAGTTCGAGCGCTTCACTGCGCGCACATTCTGCTAAGGGAAGTAAGCTAGCAAGGAAAAACGACTTCCAGGAAACGATGCCCTCCATCATCTTGGTGCTCATAAATTATTTGGCCTTCGGAAGGTAAGTGAAAAATAATGTTTCTGATGGACTTCGACATGCGGATAAGGAAAACGAAGCTTGGCCCTGATTGATGAAGGTGGACATGCTGATCCATTATAAATATCTCCCGGCAATTCATTTAAAAATGAAAAAGAAATAAATGCCTTTTATATATTGCTTTCAACTAAAAATAGTTCATCGATAAAGATTAAAGGAACCCCCATTCTTTTTTTGATGTACATTATCTAAATATAAGAAACTTTCAATCTAATTAAAAAAAAGGTGCCAGTTATCTAACTGAGATGCTAATTGTTTTTGTAAAAAATAATAAAAGGTAAACTTTTATTAAGAAAGTGTTTTAAGTAACTATCGTGTTTATGTATGGTTAATTTCTTTCTTAATGTATGACATTTAAATGCGGTAATTTATGCGGTACAGAATTTTGCAGAATTAGCTTAAACGAGGATACATTATCTGCTACTACTGTGTCCAAAGGAAGGGTAATTTTCAATTTAAAAGTCCAGGGAGCTTGTGGAATTTCAAAAATGAAGCCCATATCGTTGCTTATCCACCGTTATATCAAATATCCACCGTTATATATTTATATGAACAGAATTTTTGCAGAATTAGCGTAAATGAGCACATCCATTGTGGTTGCCGAAATATCCGAAGATAATAGAGTAATGCCTTTCTGTATAGAGCACACCACCGTATTCACACTGTGCGACTTTGGGCTATTCCTCAGCTCAAAAGACCATTCCGAGGGACACCGTTTTGTGTCGATTGAAGAGATTCAACGTGAAATCGCTTCGAGCGCTTTGGCCATCCCCTGCCGATGATTTTTAGCATACGTTGGGGATTTGAAAAAAGTTGGCATAAGTGCATTGTGTCGGAGGGGGATTACTTTGAAGGCGATGAAATAAATTTGAAATAATAAATAAAGAGATTTTGAAAAAATTAAAATTGCTCTTACGTTTTGGGCACAGTAGTATAAAAATATCATGAAATTCAAACTGTATCCGAAAACTTTAACGTATTAAAAAAACGTTAAGGTTTAATTCATTATTTTTGTTTAGACTAACAACAGAAATGGTAAATGCATCAAAGTAACTGGTATTAATAAAAAATATACAAAACTCAGCACAATATTTTTATTATTATATTTCCTTTCCCAGAAGATACATTTTTGAATAAATAAAATAGGGAAATAACTATTTCTAAAAAGAGTCCGGAGACTTCACTGCGCAGCACATTCTGCTAAAAAGCTGTAAAGCAGGCTTCCAGGAAACGTGCCCTCCATCATCTTGGTACTCATAATTATTTGGCCATGGGAGGGCCCAGGAGTGAAAAGTGTGTTTCTGATGGACTTCGACATGCCCGGATAAGGAAAACGAAACTTTAATCCTGATTGATGAAGGTGGAAATACTTTCCATTATAAATATCGCCGGCCATTCATTTAAAAATGAAAAAGAAATAAATGGCCTTTTTATAATTGCTTTCAACCCTAAAAATAGCTCATCGATAAAAGATTAAACGAACCCCTTTCTTTTGATGAATATTGTCTAAATATAGAAACTTTTCACTCTAATTGAAAAGGGGGGTGCCAATAATCGAACTGAGATACTAATTGTTTTCGTAAAAAATATTAAGGTAAAATTTTATTAAGAAAGTGTTTAAGTTCATCATGAATTGTTTATGTATGGCTAATTTTTCTAATGCATGACATTTAAATTTTAATTTATTTATAATTTTGCAAAAATTAACCCAAGCGAGGATTTATTTATGGTTGTCTGCTACTACTGTGTCCAAGGAAGACCAATTTCCAATATAAATTCGCGAGGCTTACATAAGATTTCAATTCCTTTTTATGTTGCTGGCACTGTCCTTGACATCTGTGTGAAATTTTTACGGCAAAATATTCATTAGTGTTTGAGTTACACTTGACTTTGTGAGACGCTAAAACTGATTCGTCGCGCGTTTTGAAATGTCAGAATTAATTGAGCAAAGGACATTAATTTTGTTTGCGAAGACGTATAGAATGTTCCAGAAGGCTTTCGGTGAACATTCCTATATCGGAAAGAAATGTTTACAAGTGGTATAAACAGTTCAAAGAAGGCAGAGAACGCGTTGAAGACGAAGAGCCCTTCTGGCCGACCATCAACCTCAACCGACGAAACTCACATCCAAAAAATTAAAGATTTGTTGCTTGACGTCGATTTACAATTAGAGTGATGTTGGAATTTCAAAAGATTGGTCAATTCCATTTTGGGCCTCAAACCCGTCCAAATCTCGAGTGGTACCGAAAACACTGAATGTGGCAGCTCACACTGCATTGATTCTTCGCGACTTTTTTCGCCAAAAATGAAACCCCATATCGTTCCACAACCACCGTATTCCCTCCTTGCGATTTCTGTGATATTCCTAAACTCCAGGGACACCGTTTTGAGTCGATTGAAGAGATTCAACGTGAATCATCGCGCTTTGAAGGCCCTCCCTGTCGATGAATTTTTGCATGCATTGGGGATTGGAAAAAAAGTTGGAATAAGTGCATTGCGTCCAAAAGGGGAGTTGAAGGCATTGTAAATTTGGAGGAATAATAAAAAGTTTTTGTAAAAAATAATTGGTGTTACTTTTTGGGTGTGTACATCCAGAAAGAAAAAAATTGCTCTATTTTTTTCTCTGGATGTACTACTGTATACTGTCTTTCTGTATAACTTTCAACTGCCTTACTTTCACACGTGGTGTTGGGCGAAAACAGAAATCTTCAATGATGGTCTGATAGGATATTCTTTACCATATCCATTGTTTTTCGTTTTCGAACGGTAAGCATTTTGACTTGAGATCACTCCACCACTAAAGCACATATGTGTGCAGCAGATCCAGCTTCAGCTAGGTTGCCCCAAGGAAGGGATTAATACATTGCCCCATTTTGCCACCAAACTTTTGAAAGAAATCTTCCAAAAAGGCACCTTTAAAGTTAGCGTCCTATTTCTTTATTGCGATCTGATGACCAATTAGCTTTGGTGTTTGGTACCACAGGCCTCAGATTCGAATCCTGGCAAGTGACATGGATGTTTGTGCGTGTGGTTTGAAATCCACTTTAAGCTGTTGGTCCCGGTCTAATTTGAATAAAGTGTGGATGACCATACAGCGACAAAGCAAACCAACATTTCGGAGTGCAATGAAAGTATATTTCGTTCAACATATTTAACGTGTTCATTCCCGATATAGACAAATATTTAATTTGAATTTTCTTATCAGGCTTTTTTAACCCTACTTTCTTATTTCGAAAAACAATATGCCCCTGTCCCATAGACTACCAAACTTTCCTTTTTTTTTTTTTTTTTTTTTTGCGCGTTGTTACTGGAACAAGTGTGAATATTGATTTTAATTGTTATATTTCCCGATTCAGATAAAAGAACAATTAAAGTTAAATATGCTTGATTGAAATTTCGTATGACTGCTTAAATTGAAATAAATTAAGAGGAAACATAAATATAAGAGTACTCTGGTTGCTGAAGCTTGGTTTGGTTTGCCACTCTACGGCCTACAGTTTAACGAGACCTACAGTTTAACCGAACCACACACAAACATCGATACCACCACCAGGATTTAAACCTGAAGCCTGTGGTACCAAATGCCAGAGTGATAACCAATGGGCCTTCAGGCCACCAGTGTGTAACGAGTAGAGTTGTAGTTGCTTTTCGGTTCCTGTCAAATTTATGTCATTTGTAATAAACTATAATGAGCTTAGCAACGTACTCACTACTATTAGCATGATCATATGTATGTTTGCCTGGATTATCTTATGTATAATATAAAAAAAATATATAAATTCTCCAAGAAAATAAAAATATTTCTATATATATAGATAATATGAATAAAATATTCCATACATATAAATAAAATAAATAATAAATATTCCATGAATATAAAAATTCTCCAAGAAAGCATTTAGTTACCTTCAAAATTATGGATATATAATGTAAAAGGTCTGTAGCGAATCAAACATTATGGGTAATTCTGAATCTGAAACAAAATCTATTGATTCAGTAGTAATAGAAATCAAAAATATTCACCATTTGAAGTAAAGATCTAAAGTGGGCTTATTTATATCATTTAATTTATAATAAAACATTTAAAGCTCTACACCATAAGAAATTCTTTCAAAGTTATTATAACCGATCTAATTGATTTCATTAAAATTAGAAAAATTTGTACATTTACAAGCATAGGTTTTACAAAGGAACTTGATATTTCTCATTCCATATGATATTATTTCCAGTTTTAAAGAAGTTTTAATCTGATGTCAAAAAAAGTTGTCTTTTAATTATGCTGTTCTTTCTTATATAAATCATTATGATTGGTCCCTTGCAATGACGTGTAAAAGACGTTACAGCTTTATCGAAAAACTTTCACAAAAATACAAATTTCGCTACATTAATTATGAAAATCATAGCCATAAAAAAAAAAAAAAAGAATTGTTTCAGAAGAAAATAAATGTTATTATTTTTCTCCCTTATATAAATTTTATCTATTTGTCTTCATGAACTATTGTTCTGCCAATCTTAAAAAATGAAATAAAAAATAAGAGACATTCGAATAATGAGCTCTGTATTTTATAAATCACGCCAATAAAGCACAAAGCCAAACTTTTGGCGCTTTAGGTGACTTTTCCCTCACGATTTATTTCTGTTGCTGGAGAGATGCAAAGAGCTGTCGCCATCTCTCAATCTCGGTGAAAAATGAACCGGTCTGGTAGCCAAGTCTTGGCGACGGAAAACTGCGCTCGAAGACTGACCCACTTTGAATGAAGAATTGGTGTGAAAAATTAAGATTTATATTAAGATTTAAGGTTATGAAGAACCATGTTTCACTCGCCAAACACTTGGGGAAATGATAAAGAAGAATGCAGTTTGAGGAAAAATGAATTGAGGGATAGTTCATTTTAAATATAAGCCTTAGGGTTTATAACTAATTTAATAAAATATTTTCACTTCCAAATCATAGCTCATAGATATTGAGTTATGAGAGAATTAATGGTTCTTTTATCAATTATAAAAGAACCATTTGTGAAAGTTTTTGTAATTTACTTATATTGCGGAATATTTTTTTGAATCACTGTTTTCATAAATTAAAATATCTTTTAAGGTTATTTTTTTTTTGTCTTTGTAATGACTAATTTAGTATTATTTAGTACTCTTTTTGTAATGTATTGTAATATAATTTTGTAATGTAATTTAACTCTATTTGTAATGACTCCTTTGTAATTTATCTTTTTTAATGATCTGATTTATCAAATGACTCACAAAAAGAGAACCAAATTCTAAAACAGCCCAAATACAAAAAATTAAAAATAGAAGAAAATAATGAACTTAAAAATATAATTGTTTTACACAGATAATTATCAATATTTTTCTGGTAATGTCTTTTTATAGTTTGAAATATAAAAAGAAATTGTAAATCATGAATTAAAATTTTATAATGCAGTAAAAAATTGCTATTTATTGCCACTTGCCAATTTGCTGTATTATTTCATATTATGAATTACCTTCCTTATTTCCCTCTCAGCAATTATCTTCCTTATTTTCCTCTCAGCAATTACCTTCCTTATTTCTCTCTCAGCAATTACCTTCCTTATTTCCTCTCAACAATTACCTTCCTTATTTCCCTCTCAGCAATTACCTTCCTTATTTCTCCCTCAGCAATTACCTTCTATATTTCCCTCTCAACAATTACTTTCCATATTTCAACAATTACCTCTCAACAATTACCTTCCATATTTCCCTCAACAATTACCTTCCATATTTCCTCTCAGCAATTACCTTCCATATTTCCCTCTCAGCAATTACCTTCCTTTTCCACTCTTTCTCTATTCATACATAGAGAAACGCTGAAAATATTGAGAAATGAAAAGCAATAATTTGAACAGATATAAAAAAAATCGATGAAATGTATAATTGATTTGCTTTTTTTTAGTAAGTATTTTTGTTCCAAAATAAATTATTTTCAACAAAAAACTTACTTTTAATCGATTAAAAATAAACGAGTTAAAAATTATTTACATCGGAAATTCAGGTAGAAGGAATAATTCTGTTTAATATCAAATGATCGGGAAATATATTTGGAATAATATAAATAAATAGTTTTGTTTAGAATAATATTTATTATGAGCACGAATTGAGTAAATCTTTCAATTTCATTTTTGGTAGGTTTACAATCTAGTTGAAGTATTTAAAGGCAGGAAATAAAATACCTAAATAGAAAAAAACGTATAAGATTTTTTTTTAAAAGAAATGTAGGAAATACTAGGAAGAAAAATTAGTAAATCAACAATTTCATTTCGCTAACATTTAAATTAAAATGGACAACTGAAGAAATTATTAAAAATTTAGAAATAAAACGCATTTAAAGAAAGTATTTTATAGAACTGATTTTATATAAGTTTTTCAGCTCATAAAATGTTAGGGGGAAAATCAAGTTAATTCAATTGGATTACTGAAGAAATGAAAAACATCTAAGGAACATCTGTTTTACGAAATACTAGGGAGGAAAATTAGCAAATCAACAAAGCTAACATTTAAATTAAAATGGACAACTGAAGAAATTATTAAAAATTTAGAAATAAAACATTTAAAGAAAGTATTTTATAGAACAGTTTTTCAGCTCATAAAATGTTAGGGGAAAAATCAAGTTAATTCATTACTGAAGAAATGAAAACATCTAAGGAAATTTAACATTAGGGAGGAAAATTAAGTGTGCTAACATTTAAATTTGAGAATTTTTTTAAAATTTAGAAACAAAATGCATTAAAGAAAGGATTTTACAGAATTGGATTATTTTATATAGGTTTATAAAATGTTAGGAAAAAAATCAAGTTAATTCAATTGGATTACCGAAGAAATGACCCAAATTAAAAAAATGAAAAACATATAAGGTAATTATTTAATTCAATAGATTATTTGAATAAAATTTCTTGAGGTATTAAGAGGAAATTCATGTAAGCCGTGAACATCTAAGCTCATAAAACTTCCAATCTATTTTAAGCCCTGTAGCAATTTCACCAAATCCGAGTACTGGACCCTGGATTTTCTTTTTTCTTCCCGACATAAAATCCGTCCCTACCTTTAGGGAAAATCGTAGATTACAGAAGATCCTTCCCCGGAAAAATGTTTTTCTTCCATTACCAGAGAAATCTCGGGCGCCGTTTTGTCACTCAAACAAATATATCTCGGGGAAAATATTTTCCTTTGGGGCGTGATAAAATTTGAAACGTTTCGAAATGAGATGGCCAATGAGTTTATGAGAGTGATAGAATATATTTTTATTTTTTCTGTTCTTCTGGAAATGTTATTGCGACAAGGATTTCCAGAACAGCCGTCGAAAAGCTTGTTTCGGAAAGGAAGCGCAGAATTTCTTTTTTTTTTTTTTTGGAAATGTCACAATTTGAAGGGGAAGAAACGGTATTGATTTCGATTGATGTCACCCGTGGCATTTCGGGTGACACATCTTTTCAAATTTTAAGTTTTGCTGAAGCATTTGACAGTGTTACAGAATATTTTTTCCATTCAGTGCTAAAACTGCGTGGGTGAAGTGTGTAGGTTCCATTAGATTGAACAGAACGGGAATTTATGATATATTTTAAAAGTTCCTCGTATCTTTTGGATAGTAGAAGGGTAAACATGTTTTCTTAAAGAGTGTACAGAATAGAGTATATAAAATTTTTATGTTACACTTTCAATAGTATTTTAAGTACAGCCTTTTTATATCTAGTAGTTGAAGTACATTTGAGGTGTCTCATTTATAACTAAAACATACAGTTTAGAAAGAGTAACATTAATACTTCATTTTTAAGAGGCATTAACATCAACATTGACTCACGGTGGACCAAGGCCGTCGGACTGCTGGCAGATTTCGAGACAGAGATGCTTTTTACGAGGTAGGTGAAGTCAGCTGCAATGCTCCAACACTTCTACAGCCATATTAGACAGGGAACTACGGTTTAAAGTGGATTCCGAATCATTACAAAGATCTAAGGCAAAAGCTGGGAGTCGAACCCCGAAAGCTGTAGCACCTAGCTCTAGTTACTCTGCCATCAGGCCCTTTTTATAAATATTGGGAAATGAAATTAGTAAGTTAACAATTTCATTTCGTTAACGTTTAAATTTAAACGGACAAATGAAGAAATTCAATTCAGAAACAAAAAGCATCTAAAGAAAGGATTTTACAGAATGGATTATTTTACAAAGATTCATAAAATGTTAGGGGAAAAAATAATTCAATTGGATTACTGAAGAAATGCCTCAAATTCGAAAAATTAAAAACATAAGGTAATTATTTAATGCAGTAGATTATTCGAACAAAGTTTCTTGAGGTATTAAGAGGAAATTCATGTGAGCCATGAGCATCTAAGCTCATAAAACTTCCAATCTCTTTTAAGCCCTGTAGCAATTTCTCCAAATCCGAGTATTGGACACTAGATTTTTTTTTTTTTTCGCTGACAGAAAATCCGTCCCTACCTTCAGGGGAAAATCGTAGATTACAGAAGATCCTTCCCCGAAAAAAATGTTCTTCTTCCATTACCCGAGAAATCTCGGGCGCCATTTTGTCACTCGAGCAAATATACCTCGGGGAAAATATTTATCCTTTGGGGGGCGTGATACAATTGGAAACGTTTCGAAATGAGATGGCCAATGAGTTTATGAGAGTGATAGAATATATACTTTTTTTTTTTTTCTGTTCTTCTGGAAATGTTATTGCGACGAGGACTTCCAGAACAGCCGTCGAAAAGCTTGTTTCGGAAAGGAAGCGCAGAATTTCTTTTTTTTTTTTCAGAAATGTCACAATTTGAAGTGGAAGAAACGGTATTTGATTTCGGATTGATGTCACCTGTGGCATTTCGTTGACACCTCTTTTCAAATGTTAAGTTTTGCTGAAGCATTTGACAGTGTTGCAGAAGAATATTTTTCCCATTCAGACCTGAAACTGCGTGGGTGGAAGTGTGTAGGTTCCATTAGATCGAACAGAAATGGAATTTATGATATATTTTAAAAGTTCCCCGTATCTTTTGATAGTAGAAGGGTATACATGTTTTCTTAAAGGGTGTATATAAAATACTATCCAAAATATAACATATAAACGTTAAGTACAGCATTTTATGTCTGGAAGTTGAAATACATTTGAGATAAGTGTGTTGTTTAGAAAGTGTAACATTAATAATTCATTTTTTAAGATAAATCATCATCATCGGCTCAACAGCCCCATGGTGAGCCATGGCCGGAGTTCTCATGGAAGGATTTCCATGAGACCACACGGGTTGCTGGACTTCGGGAAAGGGAGGAGGCAGTTTGATGGGGCACTCGTAATCGAAATCTGACTTTACTCTCCAGACACTGACTTTCTGGGTATGGTTGTCAGCCAAATGCTCTACAGTCATATTAGACCGTTACCCACTGTTCAAAGTGGATTCCGAGCCAGTACAAACATCCATGGCACAGCCGTAACTGAACATGAAACCTGTGGCACTGAGCGCCAGAGAGTTAGTCACTCGGCCATCAGGCCCTATTTATATGACTATTTAAGTTTATTAATTTTGGTGTTTTTTTAAATTAAAGTGATAATTATTTATTTAATCATCAAATTTCATTTTTAAAACTAATATTCTTTTTTGATTGTTAAAACTGCATCAACAAATGTCATAAATCAATTTTAGATTGTCTTAAATCAATGTTTCTCAATCATAAAATTTACTACGTATACTTGTCAAAAATTTTATTTCTTTTATAAAAAAAATACCTATTTCTCATTTAAAAATATTTTATTTGATTACTCTTAATTATTTAATATTGAGGTCTTTACAAAATTAAATTTTTAGATGCCCGACTCGGGGCTCAGTGGCAACATGCCGCTGGTGAACATTAAGGCTGAGGTTCATTCCCCTGCCAGCTTTGTTGTAGACACTGTTTAAAAATGAGGAGATTCTATGGAGTTTGTGGTGTTCAGTATTTGGCTTCGTTAGTCGAATTACCTGGTGGAGTTTTCCGGATTTTTTTTCCATACGATACGCAAATGTGAGGTAATTCCCCCTAAATGTCCTCCCCGGAAGGCACTGCCCTCCTTCTTCAGTGGCACGGAGCTAAGTCAGACTCTACCTACGGATACTCCATCACAACAGAATCTGCAGTGTATAAAATTCAGTGCTTTTTTTTTAAATATTTTTACCTGAAATGAGTCATATTTTTTAATCTATTGTAGAAATATTAAATTTTAATTTTTAAAAATCATTTAACTGTATTTTGCGGTTATCATTAAGTGGATAAAATGTAACAGTTTTAAAAAGTTAATGCAAAAAGTTCTTATAATAATTTTTTTTTTTTTTGCTTTTTGATTTTCCAAACGAATAAGCTTTGGTAAAGAAAAGAAAACATGAATATTTAATCTATTTGATGTTACTTACGCATTTTTCTTCTTAATTTACATATTGTTAATTAACACGATTAAAATTAATCTTGCATTATTCTTGAATGGCTTCCAGTTAACTCTTTCTGGAAAATTGTTTATTTTTTAACCCTTTTGTCAAAGCGAACTGGGGAAAATAAAGAGGGATTATTAAATTTCTTCAAAATATTTTGAGCGTGGATTAAATAAACTTTTTTTTTCTTTCAATGTAAGTGATTTTAATAACCTTGTCCATCAAACTAATATAAATGAATCAATCGATTTAAAAATACAAAATCAATTACAAAACCATTTTTCAAAAATCTTACTCCTTCAAAAATATTTCAACAAATGCATTGCAAAATATTAACTACAATAAAGGTTCAAACTATAAAAGGAATTTTTTTGTGTATGTGAGTACTGGTATTTTTGGTAACAAAATAGTGGATAGGTTTGCTAAAAATTATAAAATTGTAAACTAATTCTTACTGAACATTACAAATTCTTGTTTGAAAATAAATGTCTCATAATATCTTAAATAAAAATCGAATCCGAATTAAACTATTATATCTATAATTAAACTATTTCCTTCTACCGTGCATAAAATAAATAAAAATGTGCTTGTATTAAATTTTTAGCCGTTAATTGTTCATAGTAATTAAATTCTTATTTGATTAGTGATAATAAAGATTGGTATTTCTGAACATTAGAAATATGCAAAATCTAGAATATACTTTTAAACTTTAACAGTATTAAATAAAAAATTAATACTTAAAAATTTATTAAAACATTGTTAATAGTTGTTAACAACTAAACAACAACAACAAATTATTAACCACTAATCAACAAACAAATTATTAACACCTAATCAACAACAAAATTATTAACACCTAATCAACAACAGCAACAAACTATTAACAACTAATCAGCAAACAACAAACTATTAACACCTAATCAACAACAGCAACAAACTATTAACACCTAATCAACAACAGCAACAAACTATTAACACCTAATCAACAACAGCAACAAACTATTAACACCTAATCAACAACAGCAACAAACTATTAACTAATCAACAATCAGCAACAACAAACTATTAACAACGAAACAACAACAACAAACTATTAACAACTAAACAGCAACAACAAACTATTAACAACTCAAAACAGCAACAAAACAAACTATTAACAAACTAAACAGCAACAACAAACAATTAACAACTAAACAGCAACAACAAACTATTAACAACTAAACAGCAACAACAAACTATTAACAACTAACAAAAACAGCAACAACAAACTATTAACAACTAAAAATGCAAGGTTGCTGAACACAAATAAGACAATGAAAATTTGAAATTGGCTCACATTCCAAATGTATTTGTATTGATACTAAGATATTGTTTTCTATATGATGCAGTGTGTTAACAAACGCATTTACCTGTTTACTTTATCTTATAGGCTCGCCTGATTGCCGGTTAATGATTTTCAATAGTAATCTGCCAGTAGACTATTATTACAGTACTATTATGCTGTACAACATTACAGTATATGCCAGCTATTACTTCTCTAGTAGACTACAATTTTCGATAGTAATCTACCAGTCTTTTTCAATAGTAATATGCTCATGAATGTGTGTCTGCCTACTATACGTTATAGTTGACCATTTTGCTTGGTATTTCTTCTTATTTTTACAATGTCCTTTTGAAAATGCTGACATTGCTTATCGCTATCTTGATCAAAGTTTTCAAGTTTGGTTTATTGCTCAACGGTCCTTTTTTGCACACTTTAGGCTAATTAGACGGAGACCTACAGTTTAACGGAATTCAGAACCTCTAACAAATATCTATGCCACAAAGTTTTCAGGAGAGAAATCCTAATGACATTGCATGAAATGTATTTTTAGGAACATATTGTAATTCAAACAAGATTTTCGTATGCAGACAGCATATCCGTCACTAATTTCTTACAATCATTTGACTTCACATTTCTTAAGAAATTCGTTCACACAAGGCGAAAGGCATTACAAGCTTCATTCACATTTTCTTAAAGCAAGCTATCAAAATTTGCATCCTTAAAGAGTTTAGTGATTTGTGGATAAATTAAAATTTCCTATTTCGGTTTCGTTTAGCTGATTGCAAGAAATTTGTAACTTAAGTACTTGAAGGTTGATCCACTCTTGTCCATCTACTGGTGGATTTTGCATATTCTTTTCTACAATATCAATAGCACATAGCCACTAATTTCAGAAATCAGGAGACTCGACGGTGCATGAAAAACATCTCACATCTTTGAGTTTTTCAAGATATTGTAACATTTTTTTCTCACGAGAAGAGTTTTGGTATTTCATTCCCAGGAGAGAGGTATGTATGTTATTTGAAAAATATATAATAAATCCATCACTTAAATTTGACAGCAGACGATTTTTATTATGGGTAGTTATATTACATACAGTTAGAGAACAACCTGTCACTGAAATCTGATAGCAGATATTCAGTATCATGTATAATGTGGAAATTAGCGAATATCTGTGCGACCTTCACAGGTCGAAATAACTACAGATTGAATATGAACTATATCATGAGTTGTTCCATAATCATTGGCGATCGATCATGAGCTGAAAATTGTCTACTCCAATGGGAAGTGATAGAAGATGACCCTCCACCCCCCTTGCCTTAAAAGAAGATTTTTGGTGAAGAAGAGAGTACTGCCACGACGAGTAGACCAGAAGTCTTGTTTTCCTTTTTTTCTCTGAAGTGACTGAATAGACCGGAGTTTTCGGCCTGTTTTCAAAGTAAACCCATTATGGTTTTGTGCAGCACGCCGTGTGATAATTAAGGTCTGCCGCAGACCAGTACAATAGATTCGTCTTAGACTCGAGAAATCTGAAAATCTCCGTTCTTGAAGTGAATTGCACTTGTAAATCAAATTATCTTTAATTTCCATTTTTTTTTGTAAATTGAGCTATATATATGTATATAATGTTTGTAAATAAAAATTAAAGTGTTCCCATGAACCTGAAAATGTCCATTTTCTTGAAGCCGTTATAAGACTTGTATAGGCCGAGACGTTGCAGCGTGGATTGGTTATGATTTTCTCAGAATCCTCATTGAAAATTTTCCAATAGTAATCTGTCATCATTATAGTTGATCGTTTTCCTTTTGTATTTTCGCATTGTCCTTCTGAAAACATTCACCGAGCTCATCGCTATCTTGACCAATGTTTTCAGAAAAACAAACAAATGAAACTGTATGAAATGTACTTTTAAATACATAATTCAAACAAGTTTCTTTTGTGTAGACAGCCTGTCTATCACTAATTTTATAGCCATTTTACTTCACATTTCTTAAGAAATTCGTTCACGCACGGCGAAAAGCTTTGCAAGCTTCATTCTCATTTTGTTAAAACACACTATCAAAATTTGTATCCTTAAAGCACTTACGGATTTGTGGACCAATAAAGATTTCCTGTTTCAGTTTAGTTTAGTTGCAAGTAAAGAAGTTTGTAAGAAATTTGCTTATTAAGTACTTGATCCAATCTTATCCACGGCTTTCACAAAATTTTTCTTTATGCCAAGTTTTATGAGCAAGGGTGATAGATTTTTTATTTATTTATTGTTATTTTATTATTTATTTATTATTATTTTATTATTTATTTATTATTATTTTATTATTTGCTTTTACTAATGGTGGATTTTGCACATTCTTCTCTGCAATATTAATCAAAAATCTGGAGATTCGATGGTGTATGGGACATCATGAAAAAACACCTAGCATCTTTTGAGTTTTCCAAGCCATCTATATTTATCCCTTTCCAAGTTTTTCTTCTATTGTTTTTTCACATAAATGTGGTATATTTATTTTGGAAAACCTTATCGGAAAGCAATGTTGTACGTTCATCCCCAGATCAGTCGTGATATACATAAGTAAAATACAGGGAATACCAATCCACACACACACTACTCCAATAGTAGCCATGCCCCTATATCGAGTGAAAGATACCCGTATAACCGCTTTGGGAAAGTAATAACACCGTATTCAGTGAAATATAGATCCTCACCCAAGGGAAACAGCTATGATTCTAATCTCTTCGGTGTTATGGGCTGGATGGCTCGTTGTAGTCAGGTTATTTTTAGAAGCAGAGACCATCATTCTTGTTTAGGGACTTTCCATTCTTTTCCCTTTTTTAGAAGCTCCAGTATCCTGTTCTATACTTTATTTTGTACTTTGTCTTCCTGATGTCTTTTTCCTTATAGGGTTAGTACTGAATACTTTTATGGGGGCCACTAAAGAAGGTTTTTTAATATGTTCCAAATACACTTAAACCCATTGATGTTGATCCTTTTAGTGATATTTCCGAGCTGGGTTTAATACTACAATGCTATTTTTTTCCTGCAGGGTTGAATTTTGTACTTATTTTATACTGACATCGTGAGGATTTTTTTATTTTGAAAGGTTGTCTTATTTAGAAATAACAAACAACTTATTTTCTTACGCTACATAAATTACATTGATAATTTTTTCAATTTATTTTATGTTTTTTTTATCCAATGTTTTTAAATTAACCATAAAAAGTCTCACAGTTTTATCGATTGATTATAAAAAACTGAGTTTTAACAGATACTCATACGGTATTATAAAAATATCAATTTTGAATGCTTATGTTTCTATGAGAAGATATTGCAAAACCATATATGCTGATCTTTAATAAAGGCCACTACTTCAATAAATGCCCCTATATTCTACAGCGGCATTTGTTTCATTGAAAGTAAGTAAAATACATAATTTTACATTTAATACATTAATACATTTTCTAAAGTCTTTTATTTACACATTTTGAAAATCTTACGAAATTCCATGACAAAATTTCAACGAAAAATAATATTAAATCAATATAATGGTCATCATCAAATAAAATTTAAAGTAGTAAAACCTATTTTCAATTTTTTTAAGTCATGTTTTCAAATAACAAGCACTTTGACCTGAGGTCGTTTTCCTCTTGATATGTTGCAGATTTAGCGCAAGGTGCACTACCTGCAACATTATAACCATATTGTATCACCAAAGTTTATAAATTTTCTGTTTTACAGCTTTACAAAGAAAAGGGTCAAAAAGATTATAACAAATAGTAGAAATCTGCTCGGCAAATTTCGACTTATCATGTGTGAATATTCGAAAAACGGATGAATAAACTCAGCAATATGCCAATGTTTAATAATGCAAGATATATATGAAGTAATTGATTGAAATACTATAAGAATGGCTAAATTCAATAGTCACATGAATATAGCAATACTGAATAGATCAAGAACTTCATGAAGAAGGAATTGTTCAATAATCTCTAAAAGAATTTTCAAAAGTAAGATAAATGTAGTCGCAAATTAAGAATGAAGTATTCCAAATGCAACAAGAAAAGTTATCACATTTAATAGCCAAAAAAAAATATATCACAGTTTAAAAATTATTAGGCATAAATGAAGAATGAAGTATTTCAAATACAATTAGAAGCACTATACAGCTCAATAGACACGGAAAAAGGCCAAAAGTAATAAATATGAAACTTCAAGAAGGAATTGATCAGCGCACTACGAGTACTTTATGGCCATTGGAAATACAAATGTTTAAAATCCCAACTCAAAACATGAAAAGTGATTCAAAACCATACTACAAAACACTTCAAACAAAACCCAAATTCTCCAAAAATTCCTGACGACTAACGTCATTCATGAAGCATTTCAAGAGTTAAGAGGCCCAAACTACCATTTTCCGCCAAAATTTGCAATGGAGCTTTATTTTTTCATTTTGAATAACGTCACCAACCCCTAACCAGGACAATATCATCTGCATACGATAAAACAGAAAATTTATAATTTTTTTTATATTAAAACTTTTAACAATTCTTGTTGCAAAAAAATTAATTAATGATAGAAATATTTTGATACTTTTCTAGAATATGACTGTAGCAATCTATTAGATATCACTTTGAGTTTTTGGAATACACGAGTTTCAAAACCGAACTGAAAGCTGTGTTCTAAATCTACGCAAAGAAAGAATATAATAAATCCTCCATAGATCAAATAGTCTTATCTTTGAGCTTGGAGAGATGTGTGCGAACACATGCATGCCTTTTCTGGCGGAATGCTCTTCCAAACTTTGATGATACACTATGTTACAGCGTACCAGGTTGTGTTCCTTGAATAGAGCTAAATCTGCAATAATATTGAATTAAATAACAAACGCTTTAATTAAAAAAATTTATAATAACTGAATTCTATTTACTCGACATATTCAGATATTATTAGAGTTCTGCCATTTTCAGAATATTTGCATTCTTAGAAATCTTGCCTTTTTTTAATCGCCTCTTTTTGTTTTTTTCTTTAATGTAACTGATATCAATTACGAGTCAGATTTTAAATCCATTGAAAAGAAGTGCTATGAGATTTTTAAATCCATTGAAAAACTCAAAAAGGAAAATAAAAACATTCTATTATCGTTATGATTTATTATTTAAAACGTAGCTTGTAACTTTGGATGAAAGAAGTGATCTTTAAATATCGAAAATTGTACTACCAATCAAAAGATTAAGTGTATTAAAATTAGGCATGTTCCTTCTGAACATAGTATAGTATGTGATTACGTATGTATTTATTATTTACAAACATTACAATTATATATTTATTTATTTGCAGTTCTCTTACATTAAATTAAATTCTATCCCATTTTAAATTGTAATGATATAAAAATTAAAAGTAATCAATTACTTTCTTAGCTTTGTATAAGCTAAGAAAGTAATTGATTACTTAATTCATTTACTCATATTAAACGATTCTGTGAAATTACCTGAATGTCAAACCCATTCTTAACACCACAGAAACAACAATGGATAGCAGAAATGCTAACTTTAACCTTAACTTTTAAACATTCAAATTTCCTTTTTAATAAATATCTTTAATTCCATTTTGGGAATTTTCGTTCGCGGAACCTTTCCCCCAGATTCCCGGAACGGGGTTCTCCAGTGCTCCTGCACCAGTCTGGGAAAACATTAAATCGAAAATAGCCATCTTAGGCCCACGCCAGGAAAAAGGAGCTCGGTCTCCCATAGCAACGGGATTCCAGATCCGCCTTCCCGCCCGATGACGTCGGAGGCAGACCACGTGCGCAACAGCACTCGCTGTCACCCCCTCCAGCAGCCACCCTCCCCGATATCCCCGGGGAACCCAAAGGAGTCATTCCCAGAAAGCCACGTATGAAGCCTCGCCAAAGGACAGTGCAACCACAAGGACATTCTCCATAGGTTCCGTTTTTATGTTTTCGTTGTCCTGTCGTTCCATCTCCTTCATGAAGTCTTCACTCCCTCCCTCGGAAAGAGCTGCCCAGGGGATGAGGTCCCCCGATGACGTCACATCCGATTTGACAATGGCGTGAAGACGAATCGCGGGAATAACATAGATGCTTTCCCCACCTTCGTCTTTTAGATCTCCGGATATGATGATGTTCGATGCTGTGACGTTTACAGGTGAGCTCTTTGCATCCCTCGCTTACTAGGTGTTCTAAGTGTTTCTTTTCTGGTTTTCTATAGATGCCTTTATTATGCTATCGTACAATGTAAACATCAGGTGACGGTTCGGTTTGAGGTACTTCAGAGAGGTTAAGTTCAGAGGCAACAAGTTACTAGCAGATGGTCTGTTATTGTAAGATAGATTCGATCTGAATGATCCGTAAAATTCATTTTCTAAACTATTACGTGAGTAAATCGTATTTTAGAAACTTTTAGGAGAAGACATATTTTAAAAAATTTAAGTACCCTATAATCATTTTTAACATAGTAAATTTTTTTTTTTCTTTTGAAATTATGATAGAACAAAAAAGGTCGTGGGAGAAGCATATCCGCATAAAAATACCATTTGAATTATGAAACATAAATAATGCTTAATTAGTATTAGATTTTATAGTATTCTCTGTATCTTTTAGAATATGATTAGCAAAAGAATGTTTAAATTAACTAATTCTAAAGACTTATTTGACGTTATCGTTTTTACAATAACATTTGAAAATGAATATAAATTTTAAAACTAATTGAAAGTTTAGGATTTTGTAAATTTTAGATGCACAGTTAAGATATAGAGAGACTATTTTTATAACAAAACGGATAACATGTATTCGTAAAATTTACTAGTAGCATAATAATATTTAAAAAAAAAAAAAAATGCAATCACATGCATTCCTATTTATATATATGTTGATATACATGGCACGGCTTTGCCGAGCTAAAATGAAGCTAAGTATTTTCACTATGGTAAATTCAACTATAAAAAAATTTTTTAAAAATACCGTTAATAAATTCGGAGAAAATTGTTTAAAAAAATTGTTTCCGTTCAAAATTCGGAAATTGTTTTTGAACAACACTTGATACGAACAAAATAAATAAGAATAATACAAATGAACAATAATGAATTCAACAAAGTTTACTATTATAACTTAAGAGTACCACTTAAAAAATAAATAAAAATAATAAAAAATATTTAGTATATTTGTACCAAAGACAGTAGACGATTTTTTAACAAACGTAGTTTTATTTAAAGCCATCAAATAAAAATAAATTATAAGAAGAAGATTTAGATCTCCGACTCTTGTAGCTTTTTTATTAACAACATTATGAATTTGAATTCATTTAGCATTTAAATGTAACGTTTTTATTTTCTAATATTTTATGTAACATTATATTTTCTTGCTATTGTTTGAGAATATTAACACTCATATGCAACATAATAAGCTAATAAAACCAGATGGATAGTTTTAAAAACGTAATTTTTTTAAAAAAAAAAAAATCCGATTTTTATTTAATTTAACTAAAGAGAATTTCAGACAACATTGAACTTCTAAGTGTTAAGTTTTTCTAAGTTTTAAGAAATGCATCTCATCAGAAAATATCTTGCTTAAATGTGCGATGACAACAGTGAAATAAACTTAAAAGTAAATTTTAAGATAAAATTTAGAACTACTGAAAACTATCGCATTATTAATATTTTAATTCAATGATCACGTTATCTAAAACTTTATTATATTTTCATATTCTTCGTAATAGTTTTGTATGCTTAGTAAAGTTTTATAAATATCTTTTAGTTACAAGACTAACTTATAGATCTAGAAAATAATTTATTTATTTATTTATTTTCCTCATTTGATTCATTTCACTTCTATTCTTTTTTTTCTTGTAGTCAAACTAATTTTCCGATGATTAAATTTTTTACAAAAAAAAAAAAAAAAAAAAAAAAAAAAAATGAAACAAAATAAGAATTATGGCTAGCTTAGTGATTTAAAAATACTATACTGTTTAATAATGGGTTAAGAATTATAGATTCAATACACTAAACAAGAACTAAAAAAATCAAACTTATAAAGACAATTATTAATAGAACAATCATAACAAATTAATATTGATGTTATTATCATAGAAGAAAAACCCTAACACAATTAGTTTTCTTACATGAAAAAAATTTTTTTTTTATAAAACTTACAAATTAAATAATTATTTTAAATTAAATTATAAATGTAAAGGTTAAATATTTTAATCGGTTCAACATAAATTTCCAAGAAATTGCATTAATATATATTTTAAATGCTTATAGTACTTTTACAAAGGGACTCGCGTGAACTTTGAACTTTAATAGTTTATTTATAGTGCATTAGAAATATGAAGCTGTAAAATATTAAAATATATAAATTAATGAACGTTAGAAAAAATAATTTTAATTTAAAATTTTCAATGGGAAAATATTTTTGTTTGAACAATATCTGTTAAAGTCTCTTTGTATAGAAGGTAAAAGCACCGTAGTGAAGTAATGAAAACAAATATGTAAATCACATCGAAATAACTTTTTTTTTGTTGACTTTTACAACATATTATATAAGTGTAATTTAATTCTGAAACTCTGCAATATTTTACGATTAACAATTTTTCGCGAAATGTATTTCATGATCATTTTCAAAGCTAAAAACAAATTTTACTTATTGCGCAAATAATAAAAATGCATTTAGTTTGTTGTTTTAATATATAAAAATATTTTGAATTGCACAAAAAAATATTTTTTAAATAACTATATTAAAAATACTTGAGGAGAAATTTCAGTGTATATACGAAACTCATCATGATTCTTAACATTATTATAATCATCATAGTTAATAATGATGATAAAGTTAACCTTCATAATTAACCTTATGATCCTCATAGTTAATAATCATGATAATGCTCACCTTCATGATTAACATTATGATCATCATAGTTAATAATCATGATAATGTTAGCCTTCACCATTAAAATTATGATCATGATAATGTTAACCTTCTTGATTAACATTAAAATCATGATAGTTAATAATCATGATAATGTTAACCTTCGTGATTAACATTAAGATCATGATAGTTAATAATCATGATAATGTTAACCTTCGTGATTAACATTATTATGATCATTATTAGTTAACTATGATCATAATAATGTTATCCAAGAAGGTTAACATTATCATGATCATAATAATATAATCATGAAGGTTAACATTATCATGATCATAATAATATAATCATGAAGGTTAACATTATCATGATCATAATAATATAATCATGAAGGTTAACATTATCATGAGTATTATTATTATGATGATCATAGTTAGTAATCAAGATAATGCTAACCTTCATGATTAACATTATTATTATCATAGTTAATTATCATGATAATGTTAACCTTCATGGTTAACATTATCATGATTTTCAACTATAAAGGAAAATGTATTTTTGTTGGAAACAAATGGAATTTTACAACCGAGTTATATTTAAATAATTTGACAATATTAAAAATATTTAAATTGATTTCAATGCCTTTTCTTACAGTCGGTTTAAATATTTTTTTCGATCACCCATTAATGAATATGAAAAAAAAAAAAAAAAAAAAAAATTAAATAAAAAACATTTAATTTCCGAAGTTGTGAAACATTTGCCTATAGAGTACGTAGAAAAAAAAATAACGTTTCCAAAAAAAGATAATTTCTTTTTTACGATATTCCTTTAACGATGTAAAAAAAAAAAAAAAAAAAAAAAAAAATCTGCAAACTACTTTTAACATCTTACATCAGTTGCATTCGTAGAAAAAACGTATCTTAAATTAAAAAAAAGGGAAATGATATTAAGAACGGTTTCTCGCTTCGTTTAATCAGATGTATTGGAGGAGTATTGGAAAATATATGAGAACACATTTACCAAGGCACAGAGACTTGAAATTAAATTTCGTTTTTCATTTCTCTTAAAATTTCTGGAAACTTCTAATGACAGAGTTTTAACAAATTTGAAGTAAGGAAAAAGTTCTTAAAAAAAAAAAACACTTTATAAATTTGAAAGTAATCAGTATTCAAGAATTTTTACTCTCGCTCATATTTGTGTAATTGTTTTTGATTTTTATAGTAAATCAAAATGATTTTTTTACTTCAACTTTTGATTTAAAAGTTTAAATTTCATATGTATAAACTATTAATAATGATATAATATGCATAAAAGCATGAAGGTAAGCTATAAGATTCTTACCTACATTTCTAATCATAAAACACATAAAAAAAAAACCCAAGAAATTAAAAAAAGTTTAGTAGTTTTAATTTTTAAATAATTGAAATAATTTTTAGTTGTTTTAACTATTTAAACTTTCCTTTAGATAACTAAAAATTAAAAAAATATTAAGTAAAATATTTTTAATATTCAAAGTGATAAAATAAAATTTAATTGCAAAAGAAATAATTAAATAGCAATTAGTAAAATATTTTAATGTATATAAAAAATATGCATTTTTAGAATTGAAAAATATTTTTGTAAGCATGCTAAATGTATTAAACAATTTAACGTAAATTTGCTTGCTAAATTAAGAATAAAACAAACAGAAACCATAATTGTCAATCTTTTTTTATTCTAGAACATTCTTATTATTAATTTAAAATGTAAACTGTATTTCTTTTCATAAATAAATTATTACATGAATTATTATAATATGTAATTGTAATACATGTAATTATAATACATATATTATTATTACACTACATAATACATTGAATACATGAATTATTATAATTCATGAACTCGATATGGTGGTAATATGGAATTTAAGTCGCCTACAACAATACGCAAGTAGTAAAAAGAAAAACGTGTTCACTTTTATCAGATTTGTACTGGACATTTTAATTTTAATACTTCTGAAAAATTATTTTGAAAATAATATTTTGCCATGTGACATCAGTTATTTTTGTTTAGAAATTATGTTAAAGTAATTAACACACGAATAACAATTAGTGAATAATTACTCAAATGTTCATTAACATTAAGCAATCAAATAGAAGTAAAAAAATATGGTACGTTGTTCAAAAGAACAATCATGAATTATTAATAGCTTGTGTCATAATCATTATGAATTTCGGAAAAAGAAACTGCACATAAACTTAACAAAGCAAATGGGTAGTTGCGATAATTACATCTAAATTTGCGCTTTTCAAAATGTATACATTTTTTTGGGGATGGATGTATGCAATTTTTTTAATAAAAATGTATACAATTTTGGGAAGTGCTCCAGAAATACTTATACTAGTATGATGCTTATGTTGTTTTCATTGTTGTAATCGTTATGCGCGTGTTTGCTTTTGTGTTTTTTTTTAACATGGAGAGGTACAACTTTTTACATTTTTTTTTTTTATGTAGGTAGTTTATCTTATCTGGAATCAAAACTCGAATAACGAAACGAATTCTAATCAGCTATTTTTAATTAAATAACAATTTAATAACAACATTATGTTATGAAAACATTGACGTTAAATTTTGCAGAGATATGAAAATTAAAATTGTATAACATCATGACAAAATGATTTTCAATCTTCTTTCAATCAATTTCATATCTTTGATCAATTTAACAATAGTGTTATCATTAAAATATTGTTTTTAAATTATTTTGTTATGAATATTAATAAAAATTCTGGACTTTCATGAGTTAATAACATTTATAATCTAAAACTGTCCAACTCATGAAAGTTTAGAATTTTTATTAATATTCATAAGAAAATAATTTAATAACAATATTATTTTAATGATTTCCTATCTCTGAACAATTTAATGATAGTGTAAATTAAAACTGCATAACAATATAAAAAAAATGATTTTCAATTTTCACAGATATTTTCCCCTCCTGCAAAATATCATGCAAGATATTTATGATATATTAAGATATTTATCGAATCTGGACAACTTTTGATCATAAATGCTACTAATTCCCGAAAGTTTAGAATTTTTTTAGTATTAAATAAAAGATAAAAAACAAATTTTTTATTTAAAAACATAAATGATTTTTCTTTCATTTATAATAAATGAATAAATAAATTTAATACTGTACAGCTCATAGGAATATAAAAAGTCTTGTATAATATTGTTCATAAGAAATTGAAACAAAGAATTCCTAAATACATATATGTAATATTTAATACGAATAGCAATATTAATATAGGCATATTAAGACATTTTTACGGTTTTAAGCACGACAGCAGCAGAGAAAGCACCCAAAATAGAAAGCAACAAATTGTTCACAAATATACGTGTTTTGTTTCGCTGTATATTGAATTTCCTGACATATGAGTTTTCCGGGACATTCTTAGGGAGCGAAGCGTTCGGAATAATAAACAAGGTCAGGAATGGAAGGACATTATCGTCTTGGATAGCTCATTTTCCTTCTCACATAGGCAAGCAATTTTCTTTATAGAGAAGCCGTAGAAAAGCACATTGCACATACGCAAAACATATGCTGTATAAAATGCAGATCTTTTTTTATAAATGTGCTTTTTGTTGGATTGCAAAAATTCATTTGCAGTTATAATAATTCTTTGTGCAAATATTTACCAATATTAATGAAAAAGAAGCATGCGTTAATGAATTTTTCCCAGTGGTGTTTTTAAAAGAAAACGTTATTCGAGATTTTTTTTTATTAGTAATGTAATTTTTGTGTTGTATTTTTTTTTAATAGTAATGATATTTCATTGCTTTTTAAAGCATTGAGTTCCGTAAGTTAAAAAGAGGGGTGAGGGAAAAATTTGTACAATTTTTTTTTTTTTCTCTTGTACTCTTTTCGTGAACCTTAACAACAAACAAGACTCCTCCCGCTTCCCCACAAAGAACGCTCATTAAATATTGAATACGTTAATTTAACGAGGTTCGATGTAACGACACTAGTAATTACTTTATATTTAAATTAAGAAAAACGCCCGTAATCAACGTTGAATTTATTTTTACCATTACGGTATTGATATTCATTAATATTAACAGATTAGAATGTAATGATGAGTTCAGGTTGTACCGTGAATGTTTGTAGTGATTCGGAATTCAACCTAAATTATAGGTCCCAGTCTAATATGACTATGGAGCGTTGAGCGTAGGGCTGCCAATCCTATTCCGTAAAAAAAAGAAAACATCTGCTTTGAAATCTATCAGTAGGCAGACGCCCTTGACCCACCACGGGGCTATTACGTCAATGAAAAGAAGAATGTAATAACTACAGTGGAATTACTATGTTGAACACTTCATATGAGATATTCTCAAACATCCTATCGATAGTGCTAGCAACTTATACAGGTAAAATAATTGGAAAATATCAGTGAGGAATCTAAATGGGTAGACTACTACTGACCAAATACATAGCATTAGACAGATACTAGAAAAGGCAGGAAAATATGATGGAGACACATGCTACTTTTTTCATTAATTTTAGGACAGCCTATGATAGTATAGATAGCGAGAAATTGTTTGAAGCGATGCTGAAGATACTAGAAATTGGTGAATCTCATAGATGATTCTTAGTAGAGTAAAGTTGTGAACAGATGTATTTTTTACTGAAAATGACTAAAACAAGATGATTCTCTATTTTGTCGGTTGTTTAGTATCACTCTTGGAAAGGTAACAAGAGACTCAGGCATACAAACACAAAAAATGTTCTCATAAAGTCAGTGCAATTGTTAGCCTTCGTGAATGACATTGACATTAAGGGAAGAACTAAGGCGGCAATAGTTGAAGTATTTTTCTTTTGCACTTGAGTTGGTAGAAGAAACATTGGCATGACAGTAAATAAAAAAAACTAAATTCCTGGCCGTTACAAACAGCGGCCCAAATTTGCATCCTCTGAAAGTAAACGATTATGTCTTTGAGGATGGGTTGAACAATTTAGATATTTGTATACAATTTTAAATAATAATATAATTATTGAAATTAAGAATCAAATTAATATGGGTAACAGATACTAATATGGATTACAAAACCAGTTTAAATCGAAATACCTAATCAAAGATGCAACTGTACAAGACGTTTGTTAGACCAATAGTTTTGAATGCTGGACAATGAGCAAATCAGATGAGGATAAATTAATGACATTTGAGCGAAAATCTTGAGAAGAATTTTTGGAGCAGTAAAGGAAATTGGAGTTTGGAGAATAAGATGTAATTCAATATTATAACGAATATTTAGAGAAAAGTATACTGAAAGTAATTAAAGCTTCTGAAATAAAATGGCTCAACCATACATACAGGTTTTCGAGATGAAAACCAAGTGAAAAATAACATCGCAATAGCCGGAAGGAAAGAAAAGGACAGGCATATGCTGGACAATGTTGAAAAGTGGTCGGGGAAACTTTAATGCTTATAGATGGAGGATATTAGCGCCAGACAGGTCAAGCTGGTGGAAACTGATTGAGACAGCATTGGCGGGAGGCCTGCTGCAGAACTTCAGAAGAAGAATATTAACAGAAGTTTACGATATGAAAAGTAAGATAAAATTTCTGTTGCCAGTTTAATAGATTTATTTCGAAAAATAGCATCTATACACAATAAATGTTAAATGCCATACATGAAGACAATAAAATCTTGACATTGATTAAAAAAATAATAAAAAAAGATATCCCCGATAGAATAATTATGAATTCTACGAAAATTTTCGTCAAATGGCGTTGCTTAAAATTCATTAATGTTAGACCATGAAATTGTTTTATTCTATTATTTTTTTAACTATCACCTTTTTTAGTTTGTAAAGAGTTTATTAAAGTTATAATGTTTTTATGCAATTTTTCGAACTTCTAATATTTATATTATTCAGATATAAATTTTTATTTCAAATGAAACAATTGGATCTTCAAGACAAATAAATGTGCAAATATTTTTAAAAGCAAAAATAATTTTTAATTTGCATTTAAAAAAACGAGGAGTAGAATTTTCTATGATTCAGAAATGCTAACAGAGTCAATGTAACTTTCAAATTTATGTGCATACTTACCTATATTTATTTTGTAATAATAATTATATAAAAAGCTTTTCTCCTTCCAGAAAATGCAAAGAAAATGAAAAAGAATACATTTTAATCTTAAATTTCTAGAAAAGCAATATATTTGCAACAATAAACAATAGAATTTAAATTGTATTTTTAAAAATGCAAAACTCTCTCAATTTTAATAGCCAATAAAAATTTTAGCAAGAATGACTTCAGTATTGAGTTCTGTTCCAAAGTAATGTATAAGAGTAACAAATATTTTGAATTTTCTGAACAATAATTGAACGATTTGTCTTCTAACTATCGATGGTTTGGGAATGGCGACATCACACGACAAAAACATTTGTATTTCTTGCTTCTGATAAATAATTTATGAATACGAAGTGGAACAGAGCTAGATGTTGTTCTCTTTAAATCAGTAGCCTTACTTTTTTTTATTTTTATTTTCTTGTTTAATGACCTCTTATCAGAATAATGCTTTAAAGAAATGAAATAAAATTAAAAGTAAATCATTTGTAATAAAATAGTACTAATATTATGCGATGCAACAATAGCATGTGTTCATTATAAAAATTATATTATAAAAATAAAAGAAAATTCAAATTTTATTAATACAACTTGCCAATACAATTATTGTTTGAGAAGACAACGTGCATTTATGTAAAGATCCCGAGCTTTTTTTCATGTTATTTCAGATGTTGAAAATGCTAATTAAAAGTTAACTGTTTGAAGTGGAATAAAATATTTTAAATAAAATTTAATTAGAAATGAGTGAAAAGAAATGCAATTTTTTTTATCGTCCAAGTCCATGGATCCCCAATAGGTCGGTGGACCCTTTTAAAAACCACTGTTTAAAATAGTACTTAAAGTAACTCGTTACAAAATATAAAGATTCAAGATTTTTTTTCCATTAAAATACATTACAAATCCATTGTACGGATTATTTGTATTTCATATTAGCCTTAGAGAAATAAATTCAAATTATCATTTCTTATTGTCCTTAAGCAATATCAGTTCGAACAAGCAAACTTTGTGCCAGCATTGATTATATTTTATTATATTGCATCCACTAGTACAGTATATTGATATTTACCAAATTAAAAAATATACATAACTTAACTAAAGTCTAGGAATTGCCGAACACAAGAATAATATAAACTTACAAAGAAAATAAAATGTTATAAATTTGTTTCATGAAAATCGATCAAAATTAGCATTGAGTAATTGTAAATTTTCAAAAATTGAGAATCATTTCAATACATTCTGATTCTTCAAATCAATTTTTTTAATATACTTTTTTTTTAATCCTATGCCCGTCTCCGACCTCTCGGTCATTAGTCGACGAGCAGCCCAATACTGCAAAGAACGACAAAAACAATCACTAAAGGCATTGACAGTAACACAAAAAAGAGATACAGTTAAGAACAGTAAGATATGTGATGGGGTGCTCTCTAGTCATGGGCACGCCATGGTCGCAAAGGAGGCAGATATCTGAAGTAGCCAGTCCTATTCTATACAGGTGACTCTGTAAGTAGTCATGCCCGTGAGAAATCTAAAGCAGGCCACGCCAACCGCTCTAGGCAAGGAACTGGACAATCTTATTGACTTATTCAATAAGGAATTCCATTTTTTTCTCAGAAGCCTCCTCTCTATACAGGTTGAAACGGTTGAATTTAATAGAGAAAGATATATATCGCCTTATATGATGCAAAGGCAAAGAATTATCAGGTATTTTAATATACTGTATTATATTACACATAATTTTTGATCAGAATGTTTCAAATCATTAATCAGTGTAACATTTTTCAACCTAAATAACCTTGTTACAATTCCTTTCTATCTCTCAAGATAAGTGCCTTTCCAATGTGAAAGGTCACCACAGAAAATTTTAACAAAACAAATTAATAAATAGAAATTGTCTCTTATTAATCCTTTTGTTCAAAATATATACCGATATACTAAAGCATAAATATGATGGTTATGTTTCTACACTTCGGAAATTCATTATTTAATAACATCCCAAGCTATTTAATTAATACGAAATTAATTTTATATAGCATGTCCAGATATAATAAATTTAAAGAAACTGGTTGATTATGTCTGAAAGCATATATTCCACATCAAAAGCTTTCCAAAACTAAAGATGACAACTTCAGCCGACAAAAAACCAAAAACGATTCCCCCTTCACCATCAAGAAAAGAAATAACCTATCTTCCCACAAACACTTGTGTTTGGCTGCAGTGGGATATGATGGACACCCCTCTCAGCCAATGACAGTGCGATCGTGAGGTAAAATGGTTCGCCAGAGCTGTTGCTCTGCTCTGTGGAAGAGTCCCGACACTTCTAAAAGATCGATACTCGAATCGAGATATCTAAATGTCGAAGAGCTACTTACATCACGAAAATATCCTCGGGGGCCATTCACTGGCTGCGCTTCCAATCATCCTAATCCAATTACCCGATAATCTTGTTAAGGGACGTTTCCGCATTCGGTGGCATTTGAATTTCAAATTGGGAAGGAAATTGGAATGGCTGCAAATGTACCAGAAATAGGATCGTCATACGGATTGTGTATTATTCGTGGTTATAATTGAAATAATACTCGATAGTAAAGAAAGTCGTGAATTAATGTTGGAATATAATTGCACGTTATAATATCGGTAATTTCACGGCAGGAGAATTCGATTCTCAAATACGGAATAGAAAATTTTTTTACTATAAATAGCATTTTTAGACATGAATTGCCATGGATGGTCTATCATTTGTAATATGAATCGAAATACAAATAGGATCTTCATATGGATAGTCTATGATTCGTAGTTATAATTAAAACAATACTCGATAGTAAAGAAAGTCGAATTATCGTTGAAATGTCGATAATTTCACGGCAAGAGAATTTGATTCTCAAATACGGAATAGAAAAATTTTTACTATAAATAGGGGACAAATTGGGGATGGGAAATTGGAATGGCTGCAAATGTACCAGAAATAGGATCGTCATACGGATTGTGTATTATTAGTGGTTATAATTGAAATAATACTCGATAGTAAAGAAAGTCGTGAATTAATGTTGGAATATAATTGCATGTTATAATATCGGTAATTTCATGGCAGGAGAATTCGATTCTCAAATACGGAATAGAAAATTTTTTTACTATAAATAGCATTTTTAGACATGAATTGCCATGGATGGTCTATCATTTGTAATATGAATCGAAATACAAATAGGATCTTCATATGGATAGTCTATGATTCGTAGTTATAATTGAAACAATACTCGATAGTAAAGAAAGTCGTGAATTATCGTTGAAATATCGATAATTTTATGGCAGGAGAATAGTTCGATTCTCAAATTCGGAATAGAAATTTGAATAATTAAAAATTGTAGCATGAATAATGTTTTTAGACATCATAAAAGCCATAGATAGTCTATCATTTGTAGTATGAATCGAAATATATTAACAATAATATTATTGATGAAGAAATAACCTTGTAAAAAATGTCAGCAATTTGATGGACTGTAATTTAAATTTAGATTAAAAATTATGACAGTAAACATAGCATAAACAAAATATCCAGAATATCCATGAATTGTTTATGATTTTTATTTTTAGTTATAATCGAAATAATACTTATATAATTATATGTTGAAATATCGGTAATTTTATGGCAGGAAAATTATTTTCAAATTCGGAATAAATATTTAAATAGCTAAAAAATGTAGCATAAATGCGTTTTTAGACATTGTGAATTGTTATGGATAGTCTATCATTTGTAATAGGAATCGAAATCAAATGGGATGTTCATATGGATAGTCTATGATTCATAGTTATAATTGAAACAATACTCGATAGTAAAGGAAGTTGTGAATTAATGTTGGAATATAATTATATGTTGAAATATCGATAATTTCATGGCAGGAGAATTCGGTTCTCAAATTCGGAATAGAAAATTTGAATAGCTAAAAAATGTGGCATTAGCATTTTTGAACAACATGAATGCGAATTGCTGTATGAATCTAAATATCCTGAAGTTTGTAATATTATTAACGATAAAGAAATAACCTTATAAAAAATGGCAACAGTTTGATGGTAATTTAAATTTCTTTAGATTAAAAAATTATAATGGCAATAAATATAGCATAAACAAAATATCCAGGTGATCTATGAGTTGTTCATTGTTTTTATTTGCAGTTATAATTAAAATAACACAGAAGATTCATGAAATTAATAATGATTAAAAATTATTGTAAATCATGAAAAAAATAATATGAAGAAATTTTCAGAATACTCACGATGGCATACAAAATTGAATTTCGTATTGGTATTAGAAAATTGAGATGGTTTTAAAGTGGTATGGCTGTTTTTTAATATCTAAATGCAGTGTAGATATCAGAAAGTTGCAAAAAGTAGCCTATAATCTATAGTTTTAATAGTAATAATATTTTTAATCAACTAATATTTAAATGTATAGCTATAAGAATAAAATAATTATTTTACTCAAAAATTTTTCAATATGAAAGCAAGATAAATCTGGATTTATAATTGCGAAAAGAAAATGAATATTATATTGATTATACTGAAATCCAAAGATAACACAAATAATGAGAAACTTAAAATTACCATAAAAATAATTAAATTGAAGAAAGTTGTAATATTTCAATTAGTAGTTATTTAATTAAAATTAAAATAGAATCCTGTTTTTTTTTTTTGTTGTATGACAATGTTTTCATCTGAATTAATTAATCTATTTTGTATTTAAATAAGCAATATTTACTTAAATTTACTTGATATAAAAACTGAAGAAATCTGTATTATATTTTACCATATTTTTTAAAATTGTCTTTCTTAAATATTGTTAAATTAAACTTTGTATTCAAGTTTATAATTTTTTGCAAATTTATTATTTTTTTTTAAACTATTCAGTAAAAGATTCAAAGAAATGTGTTGTAGTTGTTTTCACAGATGTAGAGACAATATCGTAGATGCTTTTTATTTAACATTGCAATAGAGATGCAATGAATTTCAGTTTAAATTTGTTTTTGGTATGCAGCTCATATTGTTTAAAATTTTAAATTATTTTAAATTAATTTATTTCCTGACAAAAAACAAAAATAGTTATTTTAACATATTATTAAAATCTATAGTTAGAAACATTCAAAAATGGTTTACCTTTGGACAAAAATATTCTTTTTCTACACTACTTGATCGAATTCAGGAAATGAAATTCATTGCATTAAAAAGATGTTGATGATTCCATCCACTTTTCGGAAATGAAAGTTTTTCTTTAAATGGCTTTTTAGTTATTAATTATTTGAATCTAATTAATTTATTGGGATATTTTAGTCCCAATACGATTTTGTCCGTAGCATAAAAAAAAGTTATATGTCTTTTATACATGATCCAACATCTATTACACTTTTTATATTTTTAGGCACAAAATACAGTATTAACTTTTTTGTAACTTACTGTATATGTAGCAGTTGTATTTTTATCATTCGTAAGTTTGCATTGTTATATTGTTGTTTTTGGCAGTTCTCTCTTCTCATTCAATGTCTTAAATAAAGATTAATTTTTGCCAAGGTATTGAAACATTAACATGCACTGCTTGACAGGGAAAATGTAAAAATCATAAAAGACAGTAGAATGTAATGATATTTCGCAGACAGAGAATACAAGAATAGATTGTTGATTTTCAGTGCAAAAAAGATAATCCATTAAAGTAATCAGTGTTAAATAGGGCCTTCCTTTTTGGAGATAAATGCTTTAACTCTGAGATATAAATGAAATTAATGTACTGATTGCATCCTGAAGATTGATGACGATAGATTTTCAAACATCTTCCATAGTTCGTTCTTCGTTTGAACGTAGGGCTGGTTATACAAATGATCCCAATTACGCCTTACACACATTCGATTGATGTAAGATATGGAGACATCGGTGAGCGTAGAAGTATCGAGTCTCCTTATAGGACTTTTCTATAGATAGTTGCAATGTATGATTAGGTATTATTCTGCTATAAAGTAGTATTTTGCATATCTGAAGGTAGATCAGGGCCACTGGCTCTATCTATCGATGTCTCATGCATCTGATACACACCAGAGGTGGCCGACTCTTGAAAGCGATGGCAACCCAAACCATGATAGTATGTGGAACATTAGGGCATTCAAAAGTTGGTGAAAAATTGAGCCTATACCCACATCGCCTCTAGGCTTTGTAGTGCGCAAAGACGTCCTTGTACACGGTGACTTTAGTGTAAACAGAATAAGACTTGTAGATGAGTGTTGTTCAACCCTTAAATTATTCAGTCATAACCGTATTGCAAGTTTTGAGTGTCAATGACTTGTGCTAATGTTAGTTTTAGTAAAAGACAACCAGTTCAGCGAGCAGTTGAGAAATTGTTTTGCCTGTCGGGACACCCCTGTACTTTCTGTAAAATTTCGACAACTGTGGAGCTGCCCTCATGCCTTCTGATTATGCCAATCTTCACGAGCCGACATATGTTTAAATTCACATGTACACATGACGAATCATATACATTGTACTGTGGGCATTCATTGAACATCCAAATCCTTCGCACAGTGGACGCATGTAGATGGTGTCAGTTGCATTACTACGGAAGGACCAATCAATCATTCTTAAGTCTAACCCCTCACATCATGGGAATGCTAAAACTGACTTCGATGTCCCTAGCCAGGCATTACTTCCGCAACACACATTTTATAAGAAAAATAGCTCTAAAGGTAGATTCCTTTAAGCTAGAGAAAATATCGAATTGAATATATTGAATTCTTAAATAAATATTATTTTTCCGGTGGATTTTTTAAGCATATAAAAAAGTCATAAAATGTAAAACGGAAAACAGTGAAACATTTGACATTTATGAATCAATTACCTTCTTTTTACAGAAACCTTTTTTATGTCTCATGCAATTTAAGAAAATGTAATTACTTATTCAAAGTAAATTTTATATTACTTAATGAACAGTATTACCAAAAAAAAAAAAATCATATGAAATCATGTTGAATATGATTTTTTTAATATGACATGGTCGTATGATGTGAAATAATTTTGATTTTACTTAACATTAAGTAAAAAAAACTGCTAACCCTTTTCGTAAATGTTTTTTAAATTAATGTTTTATTGCAAATTCTGATGCAAGATAAATAAAATTTATTAGTTCGAAAATATATCAGGGAAATAATTTATAAGGATCGAGTTATTTTATTTCATATAGATATCTATTCCAATATTTTAAATGGATGCTTTTCTAATCCCATATCCATTATGAGAATATAATCGATGAATTTTGAAATGATAAAAATATTATCTGAGATTTGAATCTCAAATTTGTTGTGCAGAAAAATAATTTGAATAAAGTGCAAGACTTAGAGTAATGGAAAATGTAATCACACAGAGATGACAGAGATGACATCTTTAATGGACTCTAGATCTTTTGTCTTCTATTCTTTAATGGAGACAAATGAAAAACTAAATTTGAGTAAATGCAGTTGAAATTCGTTCCATTTCATTCTAAAGCGATTTGTGGAATGTGATTGGAAGGAATAAAAATAACATAAATAAGAATTTTTTATCGATTACCACTTTTCTTTAATATTAAGTACTATCAAAAGTGGGTAGATACAACAAGTGAAATCTTAAAAAAAAAAAAAAATATTTAGTGATTTTGATAACAAATAGAAGTATAGATATTTATCATAAAATCTTAAAAAATGGAACTAAAATAATAGATCATTAAATATTTATTATTAGTGGTTTTTACTACAGTCAAATTCACAAAACCCAAACTATTTACGCCATTTCTTTACCTATGATATTATACATTAACAATATATATATAAAAAAAAATAAAAAGTCTATTCCCACTTTTTTCCACTATATTGAAGAAAGGCCTTCATAAATAATTTTCATTCATTTTTTTTAAGTTTATCTAGCGCCATCTATTGGTAGATATATGCAACTTAAATCTAAAAAAAACCCTAAAATTAATTAATTAAATTTAATTACTGAATTAATATTTGAAAACACTGTATTAACATCGTCTCATCCACTACAAGTTGAAAAAATGTATTTGAACTTGAGTGGATGAATAAAAAGGATTTTATGAACGATTGAAAACTTGAACAAGATATATATAAGGAGAGTGTGAGACTACTAATGGGAATGAGAATCAAATATTTTATCCATAAGCAAAAATGAATTTAGAAAAACTTAAGTGTTTTAAAATATAACTATACATATATTTCCTATTTACTTTTTAGAATCTGTTTTATAATTCCAAATTACCACAGTTGAAAATTAATATCAAAACAAGATATAACTGTATATTATGCAACACTTTCAATATATGGCTCTTTTTTATTTGTCTCAAAACATGTGTAATACGAGGAATTATTATATTTTAATCTTAAATGTTTATATGCGCTGCACTATATAAGTAATTATTAAAACTGCCAAAAAAGAGACAAAATTAATTTCTAAATTAAAAGGGGAAATATTCTAATACTTATCTCGCAATAGAGGAATTTGGAACCATTTTTGGCAAAATCGTAGAATAGGGCTGTTAAAATTTGGCGTCAAAATTCATTTCGTCAAAACTCGCCAAAGAGTTGCGATTGTAAGTGAAGTGAAAAGCAAACAGAACAAGAAATCCAAATTATCACATTCGGCAATTTAACGCTCACTTGGTGTCAAAAAGTCACCAAACTCAACGGCCCCTATTTTTGATTTGGCTCCATCTTTTAACTTCAATCAAATCATCTTTATTACTAGCTAGCAAATCCAAAACGTTTTCGTATATTTTCAAAAAAATAAAAGCCGTATTACTACCATAAATTTGATGACAATATTCTTGAAAATTATAACGCATTATTATTGTCTATTATCATAAAATAAATACAGTTTTTCAGATAAAAATATCGTCATCTCATAGATAAATGAAACAAAAAAACAAATCTAGCCTTTAAGATTTATATTGCAGCTTTTTAAGAAACAATTACAACAATTAAAAATGCATATATTAAACCTTCAGTTTGTATTCAAGTTTATTATTGTTTGAAACAATAGCGAAATAAACACTTCATAACAATACAAAATTCGCGTGTCAGACAAACTTTTTCAGTCAGCCAGCTTTAAAAATTTGTACAGAATTCCAGAAAATTTCATCAAACATAGGTCTAGAAATAAAAGATTTAGATTGTTGTCTCTGAGGTGAATCAATATGTCGGATGAAGAGAAAAAGAGTGATTTGGACGCCAAAATTGTAAGCAGCACAGTCAATAACATGCTGTCTGTCTTGGACAGAAATGATGCAGTGCACGATATATCAGCAGGTTATGAGGCTGATCAGTCGAGCGTTCAAGATATTTCTAATGTTAATTCGCCTCGAATATTTCACAAGAAAACAATGGTATTGAAACCGATATTGTAGAAATTGAAGAGCTTTCCAGTGGAGAAAGGTACTAAGACATATCGATATCTAAATATCATTAATCTTCATCTCACTTTATTTGGCTTTGTTGGAATTTCGAAAACAGGAATTAGTTTGGGAAAATATTTAATGTATCAAATTTATATCAGAATATACTTACAAAATTTTAAGAACTATTTCTGAAATTTAGTATTATTTAAAAAAAACTTCAAACATGAAAAGGAATTATAAAATATATTAAAATTTTAAAAACCGTTTCCTATCAAGATAAAATTTTTGTAAATACTAGTTAAAAGCATAATACAAATTCATTTAATATACATTCAATAAAGTTTATTCGCATAAAAAATTTAAATGTTTACAGAAGTTTTTTAAGGAGAAGAATAAATTTTTTAATGAGAAGAATATATTTATCACTCTTTTTATAATGAAAAGAATATATTTTTATCACTCTTTTTAATGAAAAAGAAATATTTTTATCACTCTTTTATAATGAAAAGAATATATTTTTATCACTCTTTTTATAATGAAAAGAATATATTTTTTTATCACTCTTTTTATAATGAAAATATATTTTTATCACTCTTTTTATAATGAAAAGAATATATTTTTATCACTCTTTTTATAATGAAAAGAATATATTTTTATCACTCTTTTTATAATGAAAAGACTATATTTTTATCACTCTTTTATAATGAAAAGACTATATTTTTATCACTCTTTTTATAATGAAAAGACTATATTTTTATCACTCTTTTTATAATGAAAAGACTATATTTTTATCACTCTTTTATAATGAAAAGACTATATTTTTATCACTCTTTTTAATGAAAAGAATATATTTTTATCACTCTTTTTAATGAAAAGAATATATTTTTATCATTCTTTTCAATGAAAAGAATATATTTTTATCATTCTCTTTTAATGAGAAGAATATATTTTATCATTCTTTTTAATGAGAAGAATATATTTTTATCACTCTTTTTAATGAGAAGAATATATTTTTATCATTCTTTTTAATGAGAAGAATATACTTTTATATTTTATAACTTTAGGAAAAGACTATTTTATACAAAACGAAAATCATTACTTCAATTAAAACTAAAGAATACGTATTTATTCATTTTAATATTATAAGATTTCTAGATTAATCTCTTAATGAAAGATTTCCTTCAATACTGATTCAGTAGAAAATTGTTTAAAAGATGCAGGAAGTACCTAAGGAGTTTTAGAAATTTGAATACCTCTGTTAAAAGATTTAATAAAACGGAAATGTTATCAATTATGAACTAGTTTCTTATTTTAACTACAAATTGAAACTGAATTAAAATAATACCCATAATGAAATTCCTTTTCCAATTGCATTCAAATAATTTTTTTGGAAAATAAATACAAATTAAATTCCACGAATATTATCTTTAAGACGTTATTTAATCAAGTAATTATTTTCTTTATTTAGTGTTCAGAGAAGTAGTTCAGAAGCTCTTGAAAGCGTTAGAATTCTTTTTACGAATTTCCAGATGATTCAGAAAACAGCGATTCTGTCAAAAATGCACCATCAAATAAAAACGTCGCAAAGATAGTAAAAAGGAAGAATTTATGAAAAATCACGAAAAGAAACCACGAACAAAAAAAGCAAACGCTTAACTGAAACTAATGAGAATCTTAAGGAAACAGAAAACCATACCTGTAATCGCAATTCTTCGAAACCTGGTAAGATAACATTTGCGAGAGAGTCCAGTCTTGAAATTACTGGGAAAAAGAATGAAAACAATGTCAAGGATGATTCTAAAAATTTACGATCCGCATTGAAGCCTATTCGTCGTCTTCCTAAATACAAAGACGTTAAGAATGAAACCACATCAGAGACAAATCCAACTGATTTCAAGGGACACTTGATCCAAGAAAGTTCTTCAGAAGGCACTCTAGCAGATGTCGAAGACAACATTGATAGCACAAGTAACGGAGATATCAGCTATAATCTTGAGAAAGGCCATGATGGTACTAAAACTATTCCAGAAAGTTCTGGAGGACAGAGCTCAAAGACAATATCAGCTTTAGCACCATCTGTTGACATCAGTAAGGAATCATCAACTCGCATTCCAATAAAATCCGCCAGCATGCCTCTTAAGAAGAATTCTAACCTCAATACTTCTCAGTTGCCTTGTAGCGAGAAAAAGATGGCGTCGTCGTCAACAAGTCAGTTGAAGATCAAATCTGATGTTGCGCGTCATACGAAAAGAAAGTGCTTCGTTTGCAATAAGAAGCTTGGATTGACGGCCATCACATGCCGTTGCGGTGGCCTTTATTGTTCTCAACACAGGTATGACAAAGAACACAATTGCACTTTTGATTACAGATCTTTGGGGGCAGAAGAAATTCGGAAGAACAACCCATTGATAGTAGCAGAAAAGATTCCAAAACTATGATTGATGCTCAATTGAAAACATTTGCTGAAAATTTACTTTTATAATGAAACTCGTGTACTGCTTGTTGGAGAAGATCGGATTAATTTTGTAAATAGAATTGAATTCTTAAGCATTTCAAAAATTATATTTTTATTATAAGTGGTAAATAAACCCGTAATAAAATTGTTCGCAACTTAGCAATATCTGTGTCTCTTAACCAGAGTATTTTTAATTGTATAACAGAAAATGAGACTAAATTGAATTTCATTTAGCTAAAAATACAGAAATTTAACAAAAATGATAAAACTAATTCCCTTTTTTTTTTTTTTTTTTTTTTTTTTTTTTTTCTGAAAATTGTTACAAATAAACTTTTATTCATGTTTAATAAACAAAATTTCTATTTTATAACAAGCTGATAGCAGAGTTTGATAGCTTGGATTCTATTATAAATACTTAAGAATTTATGATTCAATTAGCTATTGATCAAAACTGTATGATCATATATAATAAAGATGTAAAATATTACAAGAATTCGTAAATAAAAACTCGACATATTATTTGATATATTTTAACGATAATTAGAACTTTTATTATTTAAAAATAACATTTACATTAATTTATATAATTAACTTAAAAGCACCACTAAATAAACGTAAATTTAAATTTATGTTAATTTTGAATCATAAAATGAATTCAATTTTCTAAATTATGTATTAAATTTTTTAAAAAATGATTAATCATAACTACACGGAATATTTGCAAACGAATTGCATTATTATTGTAAATTTTTATTTATAATAATACCAATAAAAAACACTTACCAGTTTTCAACAGTCAAGCAAATGTTTAAGGATGAGCAAATAACGCATTCGATAGATGTCGAAATTAAAATGTCTTGCATGACAATTTTCTTCAGATGCTATTAATTGATTATTTTCCTTTTCGAAGAAGGATGTAAGCAGTCTTAGAAATGCATTAGCTATTGATTAATTGATTGCTCCTCCATTAAATGAAAACCTAATAGAGCATGCTTATTACATTAACTACAAAGTAAATTTTTTTGAAAAGATTTATAGGAATTGTGTCTTCTTTACAAGTACAATAATTGTTTTCCGTTGCTATAATTATTTTTTGACATCATTTTTAAGCATTCAAATTATTTTGCAATACAATTACCAAAGAAAACTACTTTATGCAATAGAATGCATTTTTTTTCACCCATCTACATCATGTTAGCCCATGATTAGTTAGCTTGTTGGCCACTTTAGAAACAGGCTGCTGTTTATTATCGTAGATTGTATGGAGATCCATCTTTGGTCGATAAAGCGACCTCTAGCTATATCTTTGTGGTTTAGACAAGTTGCATTGGTCTAATGCCCTTAGAGTTCTTAAAGTAAATAATGGAAATAATTAAAAGCTCCGAGATAACTTTTTTTTTTTTTAAATTACAAAAAATAAAAAACGCAAAGGACAAAAAAATTACGCAACTAAGAAAAAAGGGGGTATGTATTGAGCTTTGTAGATCCAGGGTGAAAATGGAGATGGTACCTCAGACTGAGCATATCAGCGATTATTTTAAGATATTAAGACTTTTTTTTTTTTTCACGAAGTGAAATGTCTTAGTCATACATTTGGAGAATCTTTAAAATAGTTGTTAATATTATTACGAGAATTATAAAAGTTACAAAAGGTTTTGTAAACAAATTGCCTAAAACTAGGAAGGGTTTGGTTAGAGTTCAAGATGAAGTCTTGAGTTTGGATTCGGTATGTCGCTCTACGATCATTTTGTGCACACTTCTGGCTAATTAGACCGGGACCTACAGTTTAACGTGGATTCCGAACTACTAACAAACATCTATGCCACTGCCAGGATTCGAACCTGTGGTTCCAAAGGCAGAGCGCTAGCCAATTTGCCATCAGGCCGTAACTAGAAAGGGACGGTACATGTCTGATATCATTTTATTTACTGGCCTTTTGTAAGGTTTCCATATTAGATAAACCATTTAAAAAGTTATAATCGGATTCAGTTTTAAGAAAATCCAGTATGGCTTGTCGAATAATTTGCTGACAGAATAAAGAAGTGAAAGGAGTCGATAACTATTAGCAGAAGTTGGATCTCAAACCGGTTTTATAATATGTAGAATTCCAGCTGTATTATATGCTATTTTTGAGTAACAACATAGTTTTATAGAGCAATTTAGATTTTATTTTTCCAATGCAGCTGGCAAACAGACATGGACGCCTTAGATGCCTTAAGGAAAAAGCTGCACAGACGTTACTCACTTTGCATTACCCAGGGGGGCGCGTAACTTGAAGATAAGTCAGGGACGCGAAGTAACAATGCCCCTGCAACGCTCTACGATCATATTAGACCGGGACATACGGTTTAAAGTGGATTCCGAACCACTACACACATCCATGGCACCACCGGGACTAGAACCCGAAACTTGTGGTACCGAGCGCTAGCCACTCGGCCATTCAGGCCCTAGAGCAATTTAGATAAAAACGAACAAACGCATTTCCAAAACAAACTCAAACGCAACAACGATTCGCATTCTCATCTCTTCTCCTTGAATCCAATGCGAGCATTTACCAGTTTGCGTATTTATCCAAGCCATCCACGGCATAAATGCAAAACTTTAGGATTCTGCTCATTTTCCAGGCTTCGAACTGAACTCCTTTAGAACAGTGGCCTGATGGCCAATTGGCTAGCGCTCTGGTCGTTGGTACCACAGGCTCAGGTTCGAATCCTGGCGGTGGTATAGATGTTTGTTAGTGGTTCGTTTTGAATCCACGTTCAGCTGTAGGTACCGGTCTAATTACCCCAAAGTGGGCGCAAAATTACCATAGAGAGACAAACCAAACCAGACCTTTAATTCAGAAATCCAGCGTGCTAACCACCACATCCATAAGCAGCATACATTAATTAAAATTAAAACCCAAAGAGTAATTTTTTTGATTCATTATTCAAACAGTAATTTTAAAAATACTTCGAATATTACTATCCACAAACAAAATCAGGCATAATGTATTAAAGCAAACAATTTTTATACTATTTTAGTTAAAAGTGAGCAGAAAGCTTCATAGTTTTCTAAAAATACTAAAGGGTAAACACGCACGTACCCGCATCGTTGTTTTATAGTGGGAGGCCGACTTAGACTTTATTGATTCTCCGCTGTCGAAGCTAAACGATAACCACCTTGAGAGCCCGCATGACGAGGATAGACGAGAAGGACCGATCCATCAAAACCGATTTATCGGAGTTGGCCGGCAGACGTCGGCTCTTATCGGCCTCGAACATTTTACTTCATCAACCCCTTCCCTCGTAATTTGGTGCTGGAAGAGCTGACTCAGCAATAACCTCACTCTATTATTACGAGCGGATCTGATAGTGTGCGTGCTACTTTATCTTTATGGAATAAAGGATGACATTTATGAAGCGAAAGATCAGTAGCAATCGTATTTTAGGTCTTATATTAAAATAACGTTACGCTGTTGTTTTTTAACTAACTTAATGCTGTTTGGAGATTTTTATGATGAATTTTTAAAATAAAAATCCATTTGATATTTGTGTAATTTCATGTATTAAACACCATTGTGGGATTATGTCAATTTTTAATGAGCGTTTTTAGCACATTTACCTATTATGATTTTTTAATAAATGCATGCATATTTGTTTGCTATTTAAAAATTTCTGACAATGAAAAATTAACTTGATGCATTATTTTTTTAATTCTTCAACCTTGAATCGAAGGGGTATATGGGGATGCGATGCAACAAGGACTATAATCCCCTAATCACGGTATAGGAACAGTTCGTTTTCCTATTTAATATGTCACTCTCCACAACGCTCTACAAGCGTATTAGACCGGGACCTACGGTTTAAAGTGGAATTCGAACCATTAAAAAACATACATGCCACCGCCAGGATTCGAATATGAAATATGAAGAATATGAAGCATCTGTGGTACTAAAAGCAAGAACGCTAGCCAATTGACCATCAGGCAGCTTCATACACTGAAGCAAGCTGTAATAGGATAACTGACATATGTGCGTGAAACCAAGAGATAGCCATCTAGTTCATATGTTTGTGGAGTGCAATGGGTGAGCCTCACAATGATATCTGATGAGACACACCCAGATCATATCTGAGTTATTTGAGAAGGTTATCTCGGCAAAGACCCTTCATGAATCATGAACAAACAGTGCAGAATCCAGAGATGAAAGGGATTGTGCTAGATCTGGTAGAACACAATCCAAGTATGAATACGCAAGCTAAAACACACCATGCTGCAAAGTCTGGATAATTTTTCATAATTGTATTGATAATCATGTATTGCTGCAAAGTTCTGGATAATTTTTCATAATTGTATTGATAATCATGTATTGCTGCAAAGTTCTGGATAATTTTTCATAATTGTATTGATAATCATGTATTGCTACAAAATCTGGATAATTTTTCATAATTGTATTGATAATCATGTATTGCTGCAAAGTCTGGATAATTTTGTGTGAAAACAACACGCTTCCTTAGTTCACTTTTGCTACTGATAGCCATCTGGTTTTGTTGATGTACATTGATCAATAAGCTAGATATTTACTTACATGGTGACCCCTTACATTTTTGAGATTTTAGTGTACGTCAGGAAAGCATTTTCAATCCTACATTGCTTTGGGATTCCGAGTCGATGTACTCCACATCTTCTAGAAATTTGTAAGCCCAGAACTGAGACACCTTATATGCAGTTTACCTATTAATCAACATTTTATTTCAAAGAATTTGATTACATATGGATTAAAGAGAATCACTCTCCATACTAATATTTAAAGTCGCTTATTTTAAATTACTTTAAATACAAATTGAAATAGTTTTTAAAATTGTTTATTAACTTATAGTTAAATAATTTCATGTCGCTTTTGTGTTGTTCTACAATAGGGTAAGAAGTACATAAAGGTTTTTTTTTTTTGTAAATGAATGAATAATTATTGTAAATTATATTATTAATACAATAATTATTGTATTAATGAATAATTATGTTAATTTAATTTGTAAAAGATTTCTTGAGATAAGCTTCATTTATTGATATTTCAAGATATTGAAGAGAGGGAAAAATAAATATTTCCAAAAGTATACTAAAGTTTTTTTAAAATTTTTGCTTTTATATATTATCAACTAATTCTAATTTAATATCATTGTAATCTATAGTATGTTGATGTAATAATTTATATAAAAATTATGCTTTATTGTTTTATTCATAAAATCGATTAAATATTGAAAACAGATATGGTTTTATAAGAATTGAGATATAACATTAAATTATATTTGTTAAATGTGTTTTTGATGAAGAAATATGTTATGCAAATATTTTCTATTCAGGACTTACAAGACATTTAATATTTTTACTTGACTGACTAGTGGCTTAGTGGCAATGTAAGCAATTGGCGTGTGTAGGAGGGCATATGTTCGAAGAACGAGTGGGCGGCGTTGTTTGTAGTCACTGCATTCAGAAACAAGGAGATTCGTCATGACATTATAAGATGCTTTAGGCAAGATGCTTTTTGCACACATTGTGGCATTATGTGCAAAAAGCATCTTGTATCGATAGCTTGCGACAGCTTTCCGGGCTTCCTCTCATACGACACGTTAATGCAGGGCAGTTACCCTTAAAAGATCTTTCAAAAAGCACTGTCCTTTGTCCTTCTCTCATCACCCGTCGGTGGGCTATTCGTGGGATAAATAAGTGGCCCATAAGGTTCACCGATGTTACTAACATACACATTACATTAGTTAACTGTTACTGTTTTTAAAATATTCGATAGTATTTTCAATGACAAAAATAAATGCAACATAAATGGGTTTTTGAGAGAAAATGTTAGCTATAGGAAATAGATTTTCTACGGAAAGAGAAAAAAATTGCCATTTTGATAGAATTGTTTAATAAAGTCAAAGGAAAAACCTCTCAGAAACGTAATATCCGGAAAAGGAGAAACATAAAGGCTTCAAACCGAATGAAAGTGCATTCAATTTAATATCTCCTCCTTATAATTTTTTTAGCTCTCATGGATACAGTGAATTAAATTACTTTATACCAAAAAAGAAATGTAAATAAAATCATAAATAAAATACTAAAAAGCAGTTTTTTTAAAAAATATTACTTTAAAATTGAAATATGCATGTTCGGATAAAAATATTTAGTTATTATTTTTTGAAGGAAGTTTAATCCTTTTTTTTTTTCGTAAAGTATGAATTTATGTTTTCATGATACTTATGAAACATTTTTTAGCATAATTTTTTTACAATGCTTTTCTTGCTTAATCTAAAACAAAGTAACTTTTGATCCAGTTATTTAAAAGCAATATAACTTTTTAAAGCATTCGAATTATTTCCTCAAAGGAAAATTGATTAAACCAACGTATAGTAAATTACAAGGTATTTTGTGTTTCTATGAATTTTTTTTTTTCTTTTTATTTTTCCTATTAAAATTATAAATTATGTAAATATAACAGGATTTTAAATTCTGTACTGTTAAGCAGCTTATGGTAGTGTAAACACTTTTTAAAAATAGTTTAAAGGAAATTCTAATTTTTAATCTAAACAACTTATTTTATTTCATGAAGCAAGAGTTTCAATTATCAATCACATTTTTGGATCAAGCTTGTTCTGTTTTGTTAAGTAAAACTATGCTTATAAATTTTTTTATTGTTAATGGAAAAAAACTTATCTTTAATATAAATAAATATTTTTTTATACATAGAAAAAAAGAAAAATCAATATCCCTCTGATCATATTCGTATAAACCGAAATGTTTTTCGAGCATTACTGCTTTTATTATGAATTTTTGAAGTCTGCACGAATTTATGACTCTCCCTGTATATTAACGAATAGCGTCAATAACAGGTTTTATGTATCAAAAAGCAGGGTGCGATAATGTTGCATATTAAAAACAGGGTTTATACTAATATTGCACAGGTACTTTGAACCTATGATGTATTTGATCAAAGACAGAGAAATGAGGTGTTTCTCATAAAAAAAATAACGAAACTTTAATTCAGGAAAAAAAAATATATAAAGACGACATTATAATACCTATATTTAAAAATTGTGTACATTTTATTATTGTACTTGTAAGTACAGTAGAACCTCTTTAAGTCGAACCTCGATAAGTTGAAAACCTCCACAAAACGAAAAAAATTTTTTGTTCCCTTCCCTTCAAGCCCCAAAACCTCCGTTACTCGAAATTTCAACCCTCTCTTAGTCGAAATAATTAGTCAATCCCCAGAAGCCATTTTGATATATATTTTTCCTCCGTAACTCGAAAAAAAAAAAAAAAAAAAAATTGGACCTCTGTATCTCGAACATTAGCAATGTTTGATTTTACAATATTTTTACAACCTTTACAATTCGATCATTTGAAACTAATTACCTCTATAGCTCGAAGAAAATAAGTTACCGACTTTAAGGATTTACCGACAATGCACGTCATTGTTTCTTAGAAAACAATGTATGAGTATATAGTAAATAGAATAACCAATTATATGAAATATACATATTATAATTATTATTATTGCTACTGATTTCATTTGAACTCTAGCGATAGATAGAGAACGATCGAATTGTCTCAAGCAAAAAAAAAAATAAAATAAATAAATAAATAACTGATTTTTTTTTAATACATAATATTTTTAATTTTAAGGTTGTTTCAGAATTATTTTGATTTTTTATTGTAGTACATAATATATTTTTTTAAGTTGCAAATAAACATGTTTATTATTACCTCTGTAACTTGAATTTTTATTTATTTTACCTCTCTAACTCAAAATAAGTTAGAAAGAATCTCACCTCTACAAGTCGAATATATCCTTACAAAATCCTCGTAAAGTCGAAGTCCTCCATAAGTCGAAATCTCTGTAACACGAATTATTTGGCTTCTCCTTGAAATTAGACTTACGTAGGAGGTTCTATTGTATATTAAAAATCAATACAATTCTAGGAGGAGATTAAGGAAGTATTTTAATAGTATTATTTAACTTGAAGAAACTACATTGTGATAAACGTACTTATCTGAACCTACAACATAAAATTGCTTTTGGAATACTATTTTTTTCCTGAATATCGGTGGATTACGTGTTGCGTTCATGTAGCGATCAATTTACCTACTGATTTGGGAGAAAGGACATTGCATTTTGGCAGTACTTTTAAGGGAAACGATCTCCCATTTGTATGTTATATTGGTGAAAACATTGAAGCTCCCATCAGGCTGCCTGCCGAGTCTTTTACATACGTTGTCACAATCCCTATTGAATTTTCTCATTTCTAAAAGCAAAACAGCGTATTCGTACCTGGACTTTACTGCACGCTAACTGCGACCATTACTACCGGGTTACGAGTAAGGTTTTTAATTTTCGAGCTAAAATAATTTTTCTAGAAGTACTCCGGAATATTAATTATCCCATAATGGGTGTGGAGTACAATTACATTGGGTGTGGTAATGGATATCCAAATGAACCCCACATTTTCTATTCCAAACGGACTCATTTACAGAAAATTAGTTACAAAGATATTTTAATATTATTGCTTTTCCTCATGATATTAGAAGTACTAATGAATAGAAGAAATACTACAATCAGAAAGTTACAAGTCCAAACTAAATTCAATTAACAAAATTTCCATTACTTAAATGCTATTAAAAAAAAATCGATTATTTTAAGGCTCACTCGTAATAAAGTGTATAATTAATAAAAAAAATCATTAATTGTACACTATAATTATAAATAAAAAAATACAATTATAGTGTATAATTAATGATTTTTTTATTTAAATATTAAATGATACAATAGCCTCCCGTTGTACTCATTAATTCGAGGGATTTTTATGTATTAACATACTTTGAATAAAATCATTGGTTATATCGCACTAATTTTTCATTACCCGATATAACAAAGGTCCATTGCATTTCTTTATCAGAAAATTTTGGTATAGAGATATATCCTACGAAAAAAAACGGTACCTGAAATTTAATTTTTAGCTGTATGTGCTATTAAAAAAATCTCTTCATTAAATGTATTGTCCACATTTATGTAAAAATGTATAATATTTTCGGACTATTATAGAATTTATTTAAAAAGAGGAAAAAACATTTTGCTAAAATTTACAGGTGTGCCATTAAACAGAAATACTGAATATTATAAAAATGAAAAATAACTTGAAAAACATGAAAAAATGATTTCTTCTCGAATTAAAAATAATCATCTATCGATTGATCCAATTGTTTTAATCGGGCTATTATGGTTTAGAATCATGTTATCGCTAAGAGATACCCTGACATTAAACTGCTGCCGATATTTTCTTTGTGTGAATAATTGATCTTTCGCTAGAAGACATTAAAAAAAAAATTTTTGCTCGTTGTTGGGCATCATCCATAGCCATTTTAATCTCCAATTAATATTCTTATAATCTACAAAAATAAATAAAAAATATTGACAATGAATAAATGATCTTTTTAAACTGTTCAGTTTTGTAGCAGTACATACAATGTACAATGAATGTCAGGATGCAAGCTCTAATATGCAATGAGAAAGAAGCTAAAATACTTGTCAACAACCATAAAAATCTGAGCCTCATTAATGAAGAGAAAATAGCAAATGCCACAACATCCGAGAACATCACTTTTTCTAATTAAAAATACATAAATATGCTGCCAAAGAAATTACTGTTGTTGTTTCTTATTCTACTTAGTGGACAGCAACATCTAGACCAAGTCCATTATCCATATGTCTAAAATCAACGTCATGATAAAGGGTAAAAAATGCAACACTTTTTTGTCCTTGACCTTGCGGCACGAAGATATGCGGCACCCAAAGGGAGAAGTCTGACTTTACCCCACCCGGTTATACCCCGGTCATTGGGTACCCATTTTAGTCGCCCTTTACGACATGCATGGACAACAGTAATTTCTAATTTCTAATCCGGTCCTGTTCTATCTTGTCTCACTTGTTATGTTCTAACCTAACTTCTAACTTTGGCTACTAACCCGGATGCACACGGGTTAAAGAAATTACTTGAAGCTGTCAAAAAGACGTACACTAATTTACTATTAAGATTTTTAACATGTGAATTGATAATGGTATATGGATAATTAGATCATTCAAAATTACCTTGGGAAAATGAAACATTAAAAAAAAAAATTTTTTTTTTTCATTTTCTGTGATAAATTTTTAAAACTTGTATGGGGTATAGAGAAAGCTTACCTAATAAAAAATATATACTTCGCATGATAATTTTTATAACAATTAAGCGTTCTTTTTTAGACAATTATGTTGATATTTCTTTTCTTTATATCTGATTATTCTCATGCAAATACCAGTCAAACATTTTTGTCATAATATGCTTTTATTCTACCCCAAAGTGATTACATATAAAAAATGTAATGTGCATTTACATAACAGAGCTTTGCAAAATTTCATTTATTGGAAAAAAATATTCGTTTTGAATTGACGTTTTCGCTACATTTTATAACATGTAAAAATAAACGTTTTATCCCATTTACGCTTCTGTTATTTTAATTAGACTCTTATAAATGCAATGCATTTCCTTCAAGTAGAAAAGGGTTAAAATGCAAAATTAAAAAAATGCAAATCCATACAATTGGGATGGCAATACAAAATATCAAAAAATGTAAATTAATGATCATGCACAAATATACAAAATATAAAAATTTAAAATCATTCTTATTAATTAAATCGCATAACATTGAAACTCTTCTCATGAGCAGATTTTTCTTCTAAAAATATATTCGTGCCGAAAGACGTTCCGCGATCAACAAAGCAGCACCAGAGTAAGAAAAGGGGGCGAACATTTGATTAATGAGCCCTTAACATTCGGTGGGGCTTACCGTAGATAGCGCCCCACTTTCCCCGTCTGCGATCGATCTAAGACATTTTCCTGAGACGTCTTTGGAAGAGGATAACAACCTTTTTAAGCAAATGAGGGCAGGAACATCGGCACTTCGTTTTCTTCGCGGTATGGGCCCCTTCTATCACATGTCTCCCTTAAACGGGCATTAATCACCTGGCGAGAGAATTTACGCATTAACAATTAAACCGCGCTCTGTTTAATAGAGAAAAGTTCTTTTTAGTGTCTACAGCGATGTAATTAATGGTTAGACTGTGTGGAATAGAAAGCTGGATGGTAAATTTCCTTTTAAAGAAATGGCAACTTTCAAAATGAATATATTTGTACAAGGATAATAATTAGTATTTTTGTTGTTAAATATGTGTGGGCTTAGTATTCCCCTGATGTATGCCATGAACAGCTCACTGACGAGTGATGTGGGTGGGCATTGCCTTCGAAAGAGCTTTTAGGGGTAACTGTCTCACATTTGAGTGTTGTATGGGAGAAAATAACAGACAGCTTGACTATCGATGCTTTGCACACATTGTCACAATCGCAATTAAATCTCTTCGTCTCTAAAACTTAAGACTGTAACGGACTCATGGCTCAGTGGAAACGTGAGCAACTGGTGAGCGTTAGGGCAGCTAGATTCAATTTGCTGGCAGCATTGTTGTGGACATTATTACTGTTTCAGAAAGGATGAAACTCGATGGCGTTTGTAATGTTCAGCATCTTGCTTCATTAGTCAAGAAAGTCAAAACAAAAAGAAGCTGCATTTTTTCGTCGCAACTCGTCGATTTAAGGCACACGGCATTAAGGCATTGTATTTATCATGACTGGCAACATGGGTTCGTGGACTTGGTCTAGATGTTGCTGTCGATCAAATGGGATAAGAAACAACAATAACAAATAAATATAAACGTAAAAACATTAATTTAATCAGGGCTTTTTTATCAAGCAAAACTCATCATTTTTACATTTCATTCATTTTCATTTCGTTTAATTCATTAACACAAAAATTTGTTTAAACAGTTTTTTGTAAATTTTACATGTTTCTTTGTATCGATACCACTCTTTGTATCTGTCGATATTTTAATAATTTTTTAATGAAATAACAGTGTCAATGCACTATTTTTTGGTTATTTTATATACATTTTCAACAACCAGCTCCCAATCTGCAACCTTCTACGACTTTTTATATTAGATACTTTTAATTAATAATATTAATCTTACATATACTGAATTGTTAACATGTTTCCAGTTATTTCTGTTATTTTTCTGCAATGATAACCCAATCAATCTTAAGGTAATAAATCATACATAGTAAATCGGTTAAGCCGTATTCCATTTAAAAAAAAAAAATATCTTTATCATTCTTTGATATTAATTTCAATTTACTACATGTTTCTATATTTGACAGAAAACAGTACCTTTAAACTTTCTTCAATAAATTTACTTCGATGTGACTGCCTTATTCTCAGAACAATGACAGATCTATCAAAATATGTGTGATGGAAACTTATTTTACCCAATATTTTTTTTTTTATCATTGCTTCACGTAATAAAGTTTTCTCCTCCAAACAATATGTTTTCTCACTTTGTTCCTAAGTGCCTGTACACGAAACAGACAAAAGAAAACAGTGGAATTGAACCAATTACTACAGGGTATTGGCATTCCTCCACGCGCACAACTTGATCCCAGTAATCCGGTTAGGGACTTTTCTGAAACAACGTTAGGGGAATTATCTTTTCCTTTGTTTCTGCTTGTCCTTTCCCGAACGGGAGTGGGTCGATGGGAGAGCAATTCCGGCCTACCATTCCTGGCACATTATGGAGCTGAAATTAAATGTCCGCTTTGATGTGTTCTGAGTGTGTAGTGATTTACTACTGTACCCTAGATGTTTGGGGTGCTTTAGACATTTCCGATGCAATTAACTAATCCTCAGAGAATTGACTAATCTATCTGTAATTACAGTAATCAACAACTTCTAATTGCTTGTTAATTAACAGGTTTTCTTCAAGATTCTGGCTTTAAGTCTAAATGATTTATATTTTAAGATTTTACTTAATATATAAAAAAAAAAAAAAATCGGCAATAAGAAAATTTTTATTAACCAGCACCTAATTCAAGCATTTTATCCTAGAATATTAGTATAACAAAAAGTATACGTGCGTTTTATACTTGATATACGTGCGTATATACAATACGTGGTCAATTACTGTATTCTGAATATTTGGAAGGAAAAAAGGGATGTAAACAATTCCAACGTAGAGCTTAGACTTCCAACAACAATCCAAGCTCAGAGAGTTGACTAATATTATTTTATTAGAAACTCATAACATTAATCATAAACTTTCAATTCATTAATAAGTAATTATTTATTTTAAAAAGTCTTTGGGAAATTATGACAATTTAAATAAACTTTTGTTAAGAGATTGCATTTCATTATATATTAAAAAAAAGTATAGTAAAGAGCATACCCACAACATACATATGTATATAAAATAAATTTTTTTCTCTTTATTTGGTTTCTGTAAATTTTTTTCGAATGGGTATAACTGGGAAGCACATGAAAATGAGCATAGCGATTGCTATCTTCATGGCTTTGTTATATAAACTTCATTGTAGTTTTCCAAAAAAAAAAAAAATTTCTATTCTTTTTTTTTTTTTTCTTTTTGTATGTTTTCACATTTCCTGTAGTTATGTACATAAGTGCATATATAAGAATAATATATATGTATATACAGTATATATGGGAATAACTACAGGAAATGTGAAAAACACACACAAAAAAAGAGAATGGGGGAAAAAGGAATATATATATATATATATATATTCATATATATATATATATATATATATATTCCTTTTCAAACGCCATACGAAAATCCATTCGACGTGTTTTCCAAACTTTTTTTCTCCATTCTCTTTTTTTTTTTTTTTTTTTTTGAGTGTGTTTTTACATTTCCTGTAGTTATTCCCATATATATATATATATATATACTGTATATACATATATATTATTACTATATTTTTTATTATTACTATACATAGGATTTTCAATCAAATCATTTAAGATATGATGCAATTTCAAGGGAGGCCGTTTTGAAAATAAGTTAAATAATACCAAAATTCCCTGAAGAAAAGTATTTTAATGAAGCATAAATTTCTTTAAATCGAATAAAATAATTCCTTTTGTAATTTATTTTAAATAATGTTTAAAAAATTAACAAGATTTTTAATTACTTAATTCAAAAGTATTGTTCAACTATTAAATAACACACTAAGTATGTTCTTTGGTAAAGACATCTACAAATTATTTTCAAAATTCTCCAATATTTTTGCTCTAACTTTTGTCACGGGACATTTGCTTTAAAATATATGATTTTCATTAAAAGTCTTATATTTTTTAAGTTCTCCTTTCAAATATAATAAATGTATTGACGCCGCTATTGAATGTCTATTCACTATGCCGTAAATATTCTTTATTTTTTCATTTCCCAAATGGAACACAGAATTTCTTAAGAAACTCTTAAGCATTATACATTAGATGTCATCCTGGTAAAAAGGAAAGAAAAAAAAAAAGAACATAGGGTAAGAATAAGAAAAGGGAAGAAAAGTTTGGCAAGAGAATGGACACATTTAGAGAATGGATAAGTGGGGGAATGACAAGTCGAAACGAGAACAATTCTGACATCCCCCACTCCTGTAATGTTATTACGACAAGAAATCGTAAGTTTTCCAGGGAACTCGCTGCAAATTGTTCCTTCGTAGGCGAATTCGAGATTGAATAATGGGTTCTCTGCTTAAGAGTCTTCTCCCCGTATAAAATAGGCTCACAGATAGATACTCCATCGGTAAATGTCATCGATTTACGTCATGGGAAAGCTTGAAATCTTTCAAGTGTGGAAAACTTTTATCTTTACTGGGTCAAAGAAGTTTTTCTTTAAATAAATGGAATGAAATATTTTAAAAGATATGATTTCTCCTGCCTCATTTATCTCTTCTTTTTAGATGTTTCATAAATCAAGTAGGCATTCTATTTTTTTTTATACGTTCTAAAAACATTTTCAAAGAAGAAAAGAATTTTTTTCTTATTTTTTCAAAGAAGTGCTGTTATAAATAGGGCATAATTCTTTTGCTCACATATCATTGATTTCTAATGTTTCAATTATTATTTGTCATCTATTTATCGGCATTTTTCTAAAAGGAGTTGACCTAAATAAACTATTTTAGACATTATTTTATTTTATCTGTTTTAAAGTTTGTCATTTCATGGGACAAATACTTAGAATGATATTTCAATGATAGCAATTTTCCAATCACTTTTATCGTTATATTTGAAATAGTTTAAAATAAATTTGTTGCTGTCTATAATAATAAAATTTGTCAATATCAGGATCGCATTCTTTTAAATGACATTTTACTCTATAGCAAGGGTTTTAACTTATTTCTTTTTGTTTCTCGAATCTCTTTTGACAATAAAATAAAGGCCCTTGATCTTTTGTAAGAATATTTTTAAATGCAAAAAAGTGAATCGTTTTATGAAAAAAAAAAAAAACTGTATGTAGAGAGATGTTTTTACAGTATGTATTATTAAAAATTGTATATTAATATTACATACAAGGGTAAATTGAAAAGTTATCGGCCTGACAATGAAAGACTGCGACTTTCAGCTGCTCACTTTTAACGGTTGACATGGAAGGAGCAGAGTCCCCGTAAGCTTTGTCAACTTCGTATGAATTTCCTTAGGGGTTAATCCCTCCAAAACGAAGAATTTCATGACCGCACGATATTCAAAGTTTATCCATTTTAACGAAAAACACGCAAGACATCTAAAGCAAAAATTCATGTAAACAAACTAATTGAGAGAACAAGTAGAAACTTGTCATTCGAACTAATGACACACATATCTATTACAAAATATTGATAGTGATTTATATTTTTTAATACAAATATTAATCACAGGAGTATTTAATATGAAACAGATGAAAATATCTTTGATGAAGATAATTAATTTCTGAAAAGAGTGGAGAAAAATTTATAATTGTTTATACTTTACATAGCATCTCCTCTCTTTATTCAATTCCTTCTATTAGCTCACACTCTCCCTATATAAATTTCGTTCAAATTTTCAATCGTTGATAAAATACTTTTTATTCATCCACTCAAGTTCAAATACATTTTTTTGGGACTTGTAGTGGATGACACTGGATGTTAATACAGTTTTTTTCAAATATTAATTCGTTAATTAAATTTAATTAATTAATTTTAGTTTGTTTTAGATTTAAGTTGCATATATCTGCCAGATAAACTTAAAAAAATGAGTGAAAATTATTTATAAAGGACTTTCTGCAATATAGTGAAAAAAAAAGGTAGGAATTGACAAATTTTTTTTTTTTATATTACTTGTATAAGATCATATTACTTCCTAATTAAAATGGCAGTAAAAATCTTATTAAAACTACATATACATTAAATAGTATCAAATAAGAAATCGAAATTTATTTACATTGATACGACACTCGAGGAAAAACTGATGAGCAGATTTTTGAACCATACGTATCTGCCAGCATCATTTACGCCATTCCTTCACACACTTCAGATTGACAGAACATTCTTTTATATTTACTTCACAAATGAATGATTTTACTACTCACTTCCAAACTGCAATATAAATAAATAAAATTTCTTTTTTGACTGGATGATATAAAATTCGATATACGTGTGTCGAAATGATAAGGAGGCGTTATTACGACTCTATTTTCCAAAAGAAGAGAAATACTCTCTTGGACAGTGTGAAATGAAATGGATCAAGAATTGGGAGAAATGGTTCCGAATCACGTGACTGTTCGTGAGAAGAAGCAATAAAATTCGCATCAAAACTCCCACTTCAACCGAATGGAAAAAGAAAAGAATTCTCCCTCCTTTTCATTTCTTTCTCCCTTTTTTTCTTTCTCTTTCTTTTTTTTTTTTTAACAGCTCCTCTTAGAATTGGGGTATATTTTTTTTTTTCAATTTTACTAAATCTTACTGGAATTTTGTTCGGAGAAAACTTATTAAAAGAGAAGATAAAATTTACAATTCTGTTTGAAAAAGCATTTAGTCATACTACTTGGAATAATACATTAGAATCAAGATATTTTAAATTGAGCTAATATTGGAAATTTCTTATTTTTTATGCAAAAGATGCATTGGTAAGTTGTCATATAACATTATAACTTTTTTAAATATATTTTAACTAAAATATTTAATCTCTTTTTATAAAACACAACTATTTAAGAATATTATGAAATTTTCATATTTTTTATTGCTATTTAAAAGGCTGATGGACGAGTGACTAGCGCTCTGGCTCTCATTGCCACAAGTTTCTACTTCGAATACCGGCGGTGTCATGGATGCTTGCACTGGTTCGGAATCCACTTTTTAACAGTAGGTACCGGTCTAATATGACTGTAGAGCGTTATGCGTATGGTTGATAACCCTACCCCGTAAAAAGAAACCATCTCCTGACTCGAAACCTGCCAGTAGCAGATGGCCTTGGCCCATCATGAGGCTGTTGCGCCAATGAAGAAGAAGAAGAAGAAAAGGCTCGGAATGCCTAGTGGATAGCACGTTAAGTTTTCGAACTACAGGAGCCACGTTTGATACCCCACAAGGAAAGATTAATCTATTTATGCCAGAGACTGACACAATAAATCTGTAGACCAGAATATCTGAGGAGGAGGGAAGAGAGATGGCTATCCTCCAAATACCATCCCTGGACGTTTAAATTATGATTGCAAACTGTGGATGCAATAGAGAGCACGCCTTCCATAGTTCACCCTGGGAATCGCTGTATCTGCTACATAACTTCAGTTCTATTCGCGAATGGCTTAAAAAATTTTGGCCATTCTGGAATTAGAAAACAACAATTTTAATTTAATAAAAAGCACTTATGTTTATTACATTTTCATTAAAAAAGAATTCTATAGCTGATATACGAGAATAAATAATTTGTCAAAGCTTAATCAAATGAGAATAAGAATCTTAATAATTTAAATAAGCTTCGTGTTCTATAAAAGCTTTCTTCAAAAGGTAATTTGATGAAACAAATATACTCTTGAATTTCTTTTCATAGGAAGGATTCACTTTTTATAGGAAGTTTTAATTAGTTAATGTTTAACAAATTAAATTTTACAATTTAATAAAACAATTGCATAATCTTCTTTCATTGTTAATACAGTGATTATAAAAATAAAAATATTAATATAATTAACTGCTAATAAACTTAATATATTCATCATAATTATCATTACAATAATAGAGCATTAGTTAATAGATTTATAAAGAAATATATGTTATTTAAAATTAATATCGTAATATCATTGATGTTTTTATTGATTATAAATTTTATCATTTAATCTTTCACTTTTTTCAAAATCACTAACAAATGCTTATTAGTAGTATAATTTTTACAATCATATATTAAAACACAAAAAGAGCAATACATAAATTAATATCTTTTTTAACGTCTCTAAAAATTGTGAATTATATTATACAAGCTATTGATTAAAAGACAGGAATTTTTCAATGATTTCTGTATTTTTGGAATCAATTTCTAAGATAAATAAAAGATTTGACGGTGTCAAGATTTATATCTTCATCACTCAAAACTAGCATCTGAAACTAAAATTTATTTCTTGACTGTGGTGATGAAAGTCTAGGTAAAATCGTAAACAATAAATAATTCCTATTTCTCGTCATTTTTTTTTTTTTTTTTATAAGCAGAGTTTCTTAAGAATCGAAATTTTGAATAAAAGCATTTTAATATAATATTATAGAATTCCAGATATCTTACGAAATTATTTAGAAAAATAGTATTAAAGCACTGAATGATATCCTCCCCCTCCCCTTAACTTCCAAAAGAGAACGCAACATTTGTCGCTTCTTCTCCGAAGAATTTTATTCTGTGTACCAGGAAAAGAAACGGGATGACATTGATGAATGATTTCGTAAAAAGAGAGACAGAGAATTGAAGGTCGAAATACGCCTCCTTGAGCGTCCACTGGTTACTCGACAAAACAGATTTCTTGTCAAAGGACGGATTCCCTTATTTGAAAAAAAAAAAGCCTCCTTCATCTCATTCAGTACTGAGTATGATGGATGGTATAGGAGATTTCCGCAAAATGTGAAAGCCTTAGGGGAACTTTTATTAGTTTTTCAATTACAGTTTAACAATTTGAATTTAAAAAAAAGAATATGTATAGAAGTAACTATATTTTTTTATCTATAATGTATTAGATATTTTTAAAAGCGTATCAACTTAACAATGAATAAGAAATGAAAATTTTAAAACATAAAACATAAGTATTTTCCTTGTAAATGATCACATTAGAAATTATTAAACCAATTCTTAATATGGAGATAAAAAGCTCGTGTTCTTTTTTTAAAAAAAAAAAAAAATATCTAATATCTAATGTTTGGATATTAAAAAGGGTATGTTTTTAATATCCAAACATTAGATACCCCAAATAATTTTACAAGGTGTCTATAAAATAATTTTACAATTCAAAGTTAAGTGAAAAGAGAGAATAGTAAAAATTATTACAAAATGAGATGTATGCACTCCCAGTTTTTTTGTCTCATTTAATTTTGATTTCATTTAATTTCTCCAAATGATAATAAATCATTTTAATTCCAGTACAGATCTTTATATAGATGCCCCAAATAATTTTACAGGGTGTCCATAAAGTATCTTTACAATTTTAAAGATAAATGAAAAGAGAACAGTAAAAATTATTACAAAATGAGATGTATGTATTCCCTTTTAGTCTCATTTGATTTTAATTTAGTTTAATTTCATACATCTTGATATTCCCACGTTGAGGATGCTACTCGATTTCTTGCCATGTTTAATGTAACGTACTCTCATCGATTGTGACAGTGCCATCAGTGATTCTCCTTTAGATTAATCATTTCCCGTACGCGATATCTTTAATATAACCCTAGAGACAGAAGACCAGAATGGTGTACGTGATATTTAAGGTTATATTAAAGATATAATGTATCGAAAAAAGGTAAGGAATATGTCTAATCCAAAGTAAAGAATCACTGATGGCATTGCCATCAGTGATGAAGTACACTCATGTCCATAAATTAAGGATAATTCAGAATCATACAGAAATTGAACTCTAAAATAAAAATTTCACCTGTAGAATTATCACACACATCTTGAAGAAGAATATGCAAATTACAGGAAACCAACAGATGGCGCGGATAGTACGTCACAATGACGAGAGTGTAAGGGAGGGGCATATAAGGAATGGTGGCAAAGAAGTAAAATTGTTCACAAGCGCTTTAAAAGCCATTCAGTGCAATAACCCCATAGTTATGGCACAAAGGAAGCATTTGGATGAATGTTTACGTGGTAGAATTATCGGACGACTGGAATGTGGACGTACACAGCTGGAAGTATCCTAAGAACTTGGAATCGCCCAGAGTGTCATCTCCAGGCTTTGGCAACGTTTCCAAGATGATGATAATGTGAGTAGATGTTACAGCACAGGTCGCCCCCGAGTTACAACGCCGAATGAGGACCGGTATTTAGCAGTTACTGCCAAAAGAAACAGACGGAGCACAGCATCAGACCTGTCTCGTCAGCTCTCTTCAGCTACCGGTACGACAGTTTCAAGGCAGACCGTGTACAGACGCTTAGGGCACATTGGTCTATATGCTCGTAGGCCTGTCACATGTGTTCCACTTACCGCAACTCACTGTCGCCTGCGATTAACATGGAGTAGAGAGCATGCATTGTGGACACCGCAACAGTGGTCTTGTGTGATGTTTTCCGACGAGTCAGGTTTAGTTTGCAGTTTGATTCTCGCCGGACTTTCATATGAAGAGCGCCAGGTACCCGTTACCACCAAGAGAACACCATTGAACAACACCGTTACGGTGGTGCAGGATGGCTCGTTTGGGGAGGAATTATTCTTGGTTCCAGGACTGACCTACATGTTCAGAGTGTAACGATGACAGGCCACATCTATCGGGATGTTCTTTCTGGAGCAACATGTACGTTTGTTTCGGGGCGCTATGAGTGCTGAATTTCTTTTTATGGATGACATCGCCCGTCCTCACCGTGCAAACATTGTAGACGAATGCCTTCAATTGGAGGATATCACCCGTATGGATTCACCGGACTTGAATCCAATAGAGCAAGTGTGAGATATGCTTGGCCGACGAATTGCATAGTTATGGCACAAAGGAAGCATTTGGATGATTTTTGCGTGGTAGAATTATCGGACGACTGGAATGTGGACGTACACAGCTGGAAGTATCCGAGGAACTTGGAATCGCCCAGAGTGTCATCTCCAGGCTTTGGCAACGATTCCAAGATGATGGTAATGTGAGTAGATGTTACAGCACAGGTCGCCCCCGCGTTACAACGCCGAATGACGACCGGTATTTAGCAGTTACTGCCAAAAGAAACATCAGACAGCATCAGATCTGTCTCGTCCGCTCTCTTCAGCTACCGGTACGACAGTTTCAAGGCAGACCGTGTACAGACGCTTAGGGCACATTGGTCTATATGCTCGTAGGCCTGTCAGATGTGTTCCACTTACCGCAACTCACTGTCGCCTGCGATTAACCTGGAGTAGAGAGCATGCATTGTGGACACCGCAACGGTGGTCTGGTATGATGTTTTCCGACGAGTCCAGGTTTAGTTAGCAGTCTGATTCTAGCCGGACTTTCATATGGAGAGCGCCAGGTACCCGTTACCACCAAGGGAACACCATTGAACGACACCGTTACGGTGGTGCAGGATGGCTCGTTTGGAGAGGAATTATTCTTGGTTCCAGAACTGACCTGCATGTTCAGAGTGTAACGATGACAGGTCACATCTATCGGGATGTCATTCTGGAACAACATGTACGTTTGTTTCGGGGCGCCATGGATGCTGAATTTCTGTTTATGGATGACAACGCCCGTCCTCACAGTGCAAACATTGTAGACGAATGCCTTCAATTGGAGGATATCACCCGTATGGATTGACCAGCATATCACCGGACTTGAATCCAATAGAGTATGTGTAGGATATGCCTGGCCGACGAATTGCAGCCCGTAAACTGCCTGTCAACTGGAACTTCGGAGGGCATTGCTTGATGAGTGGTGTAATATTCCCCAAGATCAGATTGATAATTTGATACTCAGCATGCCTAGGCGTTGTAAAGCCTGTATTGCATCGTCCGGGAGACATACTCCATATTAACCATTATACTAACCATGTTATACTGTTTTTTGTAAATAGGTTCTTTTTTTGAAATTTGCTCCAGGGAGTAAAAATCGCAATTTTTATTAATTATGTCAAACATATAGCATCTTTTTTGCTCTTTACCTTTTGTTTAATAAATAGACTTTACAAATAAGTCAAATTTATTTTGCTTCTGTCTCTTTCTTTGCCTGAACTTCATTATTCTTAATTTATGGACTTGAGTGTAAAACGAACATAGCAAGAAATCGAGTATCATCTTGATGTGCTTCGTGCAACTAATGATGCCCATACAGTATTAAATGAAATATTATTAAAATTAAATGAGGCAAAAAAACAACTTAAATATATACAACTCATTTTGTAAGTGTTTTCATTTATCTATCTTTTTTATTTGCCTTTGCAATAAATGATTGTTGGCACCCTGTACTACTATATTCCAAACATAAGATATAGTTTAGTAGTTTATAATCATAGCTCTGAAATTGCTAATATTAATTAAATTCAGCATTATTAATGTTACTAAACTTTTTAGCTCAATAAAGTAAAAGCTGTAGAATAGAAATGTTCCAAAATAATAATAAAAAATTACCATTTTTTAATCAACATAACTAATACTGTATAATAATAATAATAATAATACCAGCATTATAATAAAAGCATAAAGGCGGATAATATATCTTCATTGGCTTAACCGCCCCATGACGGGCCAAGGACGTCTGCATACTGGCAGATTTCGAGACAGGAGATATTTTTTTTTGCGGGGTAGGGTTGTTTGCCTTACGTTCTATTGTCATTTTTGATCGGTACCTTCCTTTTCAAGTACCACTACAAACATTCATGGCACCACAGGGACTCGAACTTTGTGGAACCGCGTGCCACAGAGCTAGTCACTCGGCCATCACATTCTGGATAATAATTATATGAATATATATATATAAAATATATATTCATATCTGGATAATAATTATATGAATATTATTTTTAAAAATGATAGAGGAATGTACTTTTTATTCCCTTCAAATGAAATTCTTTACAATTTCAATTATTTCTTTTCATTTTCTAAAAATAATATTTACTAACAATGCAAACAATGCTTATACAGTTTATTTTATTCTTAACTTTGACATTTTCAAAAACTTAAAAATAGCAAGCACATTGTGTGAGAGATAAAAGAGAAAAAAGAGCGTATAGAGAATGTTTCTACGCTTCCTAATTATGAAAAGTAATGCAGCCTGATACATGATCTGCTACGCCATATCTGAGAAAGTTATGTCTGGAACATTTTCCATTTCACGCTAGAGAAACTTAAGTAAGCTGTAAGAGAGACATGGAATTCGATTCGGCAGTGGTTTGCGGTCACAGTTATAGCGACCACAATTCACGTTACTGTTTAGAAGAATTACATGGTTTCACGTTTGCGAGCTAACTACTTGTAGAATATATTATATGAAAGTTTTAGTATATGGAGTACCGCATGCGATTAGTTAAAATTTGGATACTTTTTGGTGTGTTTTATTTTTAATTCCTTAATAAGTGTTTAAAACTAAATTTTTTTAAACCCTTTTAATTTTTTTTTTTTTATATAATCTTTTCTTTTAAGTCTCTTTTTATAAAATTTCACTTATTAAATACCTTTTAAACAAAAATAACATTTTATTTTAGAGCAACATTTCTATGTTCCTGAACAATGCATATAAAATGAAAAAAATATAGAAATTTTGTCCTATTAATAAAATATTTCATAATAGAAAATGCCAAAGGTAACAATTATGCAAATTGCAAAAGTATTGCATAAAATCATTTTGTAAAACCTACTTCGCTGTAATAAGGTTTTACAGCTAAATAGTTTCAAGATTTTTTGTTGTTGTTTTCATAGAATAGTAGTAGAACTCACTCTATTGTTTATTTTTAGAAAATTTAAATATGCAATTATTTATTATTACGGAAAATTATGGTTAATATTAGAGAGTTCTTGCATAACGTTTTTTTTATCGTTCGATATTTTTCTTCCTAGCGTGCATGCTCATAAGAAAGATTGTACCTATTGCGCATGCTTATCTGTAATACTTCACTACTGAGCCATTCCTATGAGCATGCGCGCTAGGAGGAAAAAATATCGGACGATAAAAACGCTATGCAAAAACTCTCTATTTTTAAGAGATTTACACTTTAAAAATATTATCATACATAGAGACGTTAATTATTATAACGTACTTAACATTGCATTTTCCCTATAAAACTAATTCATTGATACTTTATGTTTACATCATAAATATTAGCATAAAGATGCTAAAAATATATTTTGCAATTCTGTCTATATTAATGTTATTCTTGTTATTGAATACATTTCGTGCATTCTACTTCAAATGAATTTTGTGCATATATTAAAAAATTCTTAATTTCTTATGCATATATTTTAAAATTAATAATGAATATATTTTAAAATTCTTAATTCTTGAATTCTAAAATTCTTCGCTTTGTACTGCCTGGAGTTCTAATTTAAAACTGTTCGTCTAAACCGCATTACTAATTTTGTCATCTTAAGTTTTGAATGAAAATTATAATATTTCGAATAATATTTCATTATCGCACAAAAATTTATCATTTTCTTAAGGGTTTAGAGTTTCTATGTGGAGTAATCATGACCATCTTTTACTTTACTTCTTCTGATAAACGCTAAAAGAAAAAAATAGCTTTCCTGTTAAGAATTAGTTCTCAGTTATGTTGTATAGAAATAAATACAGTTAATTAGTCATAAAAAATAATTACAATCTATAAATCATAAAATGAGAATAATTTTCATAAAATTATGAAAGGTTCATGAAAGTTAGCCGCTATGTAAAAGGTACTAACCAATCAATGTGATAAATCTTCCTGTATTTAATTCATTCAATCTTAATGCTTTAAATTAAGCTAACTGTCGTTATCTTTTCAGGGTAGTGGATCGTGATGCTAGGCCACTCCTCCGACTTGTTTCTGTCCCAAAGTGAGGCCTACGACATCGAGGCGGAGGCAAGTCCCGAGCAAGTGGTCGAGGCGGTGGTCATCTTGGTCATCTGCGTCGCCATCGTTGTCACCAACGTGCTCATCATCTGGGCAGTGTCCAGTTCTCCCAGCCCGAAAGATGCCATTGACCTCTACGTGCTGTCGGTGGCCGTGGCGGATCTTCTCTGCGGAGTGTGCATCGTACCGCTTTCTATCTATCCAGCCTTCGTGAAAGAATGGGTAATGACTCTGCTATCTGCAGTTTTGGGTTTTCAGATTGTTCGCTGATTAGAAGTGTTGGGGAGAGGGCCTAATTGTAAACGTCCTCATGAGAATTCACTAATTTATCTTTCACTGTGGGTTGAAATTAGCCTTATTTTGTTATTTCTTTTTTTCTACGAAAAGGGTTATTACGTAAATAAAAAAATATTTAGAAATGTTTAACAAATTGAATATGGTAGTGGTATGAAATATTTTAATGCTATTTTTCTTGTTAATTTTGATATTTTAAGAATAATATCTTATTTTAAATTTTTTTAATTTAAAATGGTATTTGGACCATCATCATCATATTTGGCTCAACTGCCCAAGGTCTTCGGCCTGATTTCAAAACATGGGAATTTTTATTTTTACGGAGCTCTTCACTCCAATCCCCTGGTTTGTCGCTCTACGGTCTTATTAGACCTGCACCTATGGTTTACTAAAGTGGTTTCCGAACCACTACAAATATCCATGGCAACACTGGCTACTGAACCTGAAACCTGTGGTACTGAGAGGTAGACACACAACCATCATGCACCAGTATTTGGATAAAAAAAAAAATACGAATAACTGGTTTTATTACATTTACATTATATACACAAGTTTTTGAATTAGAGTTAGAACCATTTTACTTTTATTACTGCAGTAAGATACGAAAAAGTTTATGGAGAAATCAGGTTTATTTCATTCACCATTCAAAGTATAAAACAGGCATGGTTGTGAATTCATAAAGGTCTTTTATATTAATTTATCGGATAGTATCAATAATAATAGTCTAAATAACAATAAAATAATCTAAATACTAAAATTACTATGTCATCAATATACAACAAATTTTACTTCCGATCATGTCAGAAGTTCTTTGTTCAATAACTTTGATTAAAAATCCAATTTTCGTTTGTTATTCATTATTTAATAATTTTAATTAAAATTAATACATAAAAAACGTTATTTATCTGTACTAGAATAAGTAATATTCAGAAAAGTTTTTAAGAAAAATACTGAGAACAACGTTTTTTTAATAAATATAGATGTTATTATTGTTCATATAAATAAATGATAGTTAAATATTTTCCAGATTTCTTTAAGATATAGTACTAATCAAAAGTATTACAATTTAATTATTAAAAAATCTGCTGCATTCATTATCAAGATTTTTTTTTTTTTTTTTGGAAATTATTTAAAACAGGACATAATTTAAAATAAATGATTCCTTGACAAATTACAATGATATGTTGATTTACCTTGTTACAGGAATATTTTATATAATAAGAAACTTTATAATTTTATTTACTTCATGTTTTACCCTGTATGATAATAGAGTTTTTGCATAACGTTTTTTTATCGTCCGATATTTTTCTTCCTAGCGCGCATGCTCATAGGAAACATTGTATCTATTGCGCATGCGTATCGTAATACTGCACTACTGAGCTATTCCTATGAGCATGCGTGCTAGAAAGAAAATATCGGACGATAAAAACGTTATGCAAAAACTCTCTAATATTTCATTATTGACATTTTGTTTTTTAACAAAAACTTTTTGAATACATAATGTTATTTGAAAATACATAATAGTAGCGGTTTGGCAACAGGCCTGCTTGGCTTTACATTTCTATTTTTGTGGATATATCATATGCAATGAGTATATATCACCTTTTTTAACAAACTTGAAATCAAGACTCACATTCAAAATAGAATGGCATCAATAATTAAAAACAATGTTTATTGAATGCAGATGAAATGAGTAATCATTTAAATAACTAAGGGGATCATGTAAGAACATTTATGAAACATAGAAAAAAATACTTTTGAAAATTACGAATTCGATATTTTTATAAATAAAAAAGTTATTGTCGTTTGTAATCAAATAAATCATTTTGAATTACTTTCAATTAATGTTTATTGATTATTAAGCAATTGAAGGTATTTTTAAAAATAAATTTCAAAGGTTTTTTGGTTGAACAATTATTTTTAAAGTAATATTTTTGGTTTCTTTTCAGGTCTATGGCAACTTAATATGCCGGCTAACAGGGTACTTGGGACTGACTCTTTGGTCTGTTTGCTTGTACACATTCATGTGGATGTCCGTTGATCGATATCTAGCTATACGAAAGCCACTTCGCTACGATGTTATTCAGACACGTACCCGGTGCCAATGTTGGATGGTATTTACATGGTTAACTTCCTTATTCCTCTGCAGTCCACCTTACTAGGATTCTCCAAGGGGCGCTTCTATGGCGATGGTCACATTTGCATGCTGGATCTTGGAAACATGATACCCTACAGTATTACCCTAGCTGTGCTTGTACTCGCACCAAGTATATTGACAATATGTTATACCTACTATTTTTATCCTAAGCACCATGTACAAGCTGAGGAAATGCCTGTCGAGAAGAGCGAGAATACGCAACGGCAGTCAGCGAGAACTTGTCGAATCCAGATCACCTGATGTCTTTCGTCCTGATCATTCTCTTCTGGATCAACTGGACGCCGTGGTTCGGCTTTCGAATCTACGAACAGATCTCCAAGACCAAGGAGGAATACCATGCTCTGCATTTCTGGCTTCTGTGGCTTGGGATTACGAACTGTATATGGAAATTTTTCGTTTACCTTACAATGAGTCCAAAATTCCGATTCAATCTTAAGAGATTGTGTCTCTCCACCTGTTGTCGTGCTCCTACCAGGCAGCCTCTTGTCGTTTAAAAACATTCATTGTTGTTTCCCTTCTACGGCATGCATTGATGTTGAATATTGGGTCGGTGTAGCATTTATTGTTCATTGTGCTGAGACATGTCTCAGAAAATAACACAAAGATTAGCATTCCAGAAGTGGTGCTTTCACAGTTAGTTTCGATGTTTAACTAAGATGTGCCAATATTGAAAAGTTGTAGATTAGTTTATTGTGAGAAGCTATTCCGACCCAAAATATTCGAATACTATCGAGTACTACTTTGAACTCTCGTAAAATGAAGAATATACTTCTTGTAATTAATCATTACTGTACTATAAAGCAAAATTGATTGATTAGGAGATAGAATTTCGTACTATTTATATTGCTACTATTAATGGTATATAATAGTGTTATATATATTTTAAGAATTTTATATTAGCCGTATATTATTGATCAGTGATAAGTTGTCACAGACTAGGGAAAAAAAGAAAATTTAATTAGAATTTTTTTTTTTTAAATTGTTATTTTTAGAAATAAACAAATAAAATTTATAATTATTTTTGCAATTTCTTTAAGTATAAGAAAGTATAAGCTCATATTTTTTTGTTAGTTAAACAATGACACATAATAATTATATAACAATTATAATAAAATAACATTATTTAAATAACAATAACTTTTATGATTTTCTTTTAATTATGTAGAAGTAATTATAACTGAATTACTAGAGCAGTATAGTAAATCCATATTAGAATTTTTATTTCTTATTAAAGCCTGATCATGATATTAGTATAAATAATATGTACTATCTCAAAACTTAATCAAAAGTTTAAAAAATAATTCTTCATTTTATTAAGAGACACAACAAAGTAGTTTTCGATAAATCCTCCATTTAATGAATATATTGTGTTGCCTGGATTGATGTTATAACGTGATGTGTCTATAGCCTTAGTCATTGCAAAGTATTCAACGACAATTCCAGTTTTATATATTCGCATATATAGTTGTTATATTTCTTATTCGTTTTTTGACTGGACATTGTAATTTTTGATAAAAATCATATATTATATGATTTTTTTGTCTAGTTAAAAAGAAATTTTTTAATCTAATGAAAATAGATTGAATATTCAAAAGTATTCTAATAAGCAAAATTATAAATTTCGGCTCCATTTAATACTGTTCGAAGATAAGTGTCTTCCTAATCGTAACCAAGAAAGACATTAATTACACCCAAAATGGAAAAAAAAATCATTCACTCTTAAGATGTTACTATTAAAAATTCTACATTAAATGTTTAAAGTAAAATTAAATTATTTCATATTTCACACCAACATTTCGACTACTTTTTTTCATTTTTTTCCCAGTTGAATACTGAAAATAATTACATTTTAAAAGTGCAAACGGGCTCTTTTTTGCTAGCATTTTTTCAGTTATACTACATAAAGCAAACTTTTTTTAATAGTTATATATTACGAAAACACTCTTCATCACTTTTTACATAAAAACAAAAAATAACTGTTTTCTAAATTTTTATTAAATATTTTTAAAAATTGTCTTTTTACTGCTCAGAGAAAAAAAATTTGAATAATTAATTTTCTTTTAAAAATTATTGTTTTCTCTAGTTCAATCACTATTCATTCATTAGCTATCGATTGGAAGATCTTATCACAGAACCTTTTTTAGAAAGCTCTATACTAAAAATACAATATTTTTTCTGAGCTAGATTTCGTACCATGCTGAAAAAAAAAAAGAAGATAAATTTTTGAAGAAAATAGATTTTTCTATATTTTGCAGGCAGTTTTTTACATTGATTTCATATTCAAATCCAGACATAGCTTTACAAAAATTTAAACGAAATCTAGAGCTTCGGTAGGAATGTAGGGGTTTATACGTTATCCGTGCAAAGTACAGAAAATCGAGCTAAGCCAAATTAGATAGGGTACATTTAAACAATCAAATCATCATCTCATCGACGACAATCTTATTTCATTTTGGAAACAGGGATTTTTAATTCCCGATAGAAAAATTTAGGCCAAAAGTATTAGGCGAGAAAATTTACCTTAGAATTATATTATTGGCCCTAGTAAAAATAAAAAATTGCTCTTCTTATTATTAACTGATACCGGTTGGCGAATTTCCAATTTAAAATTTAAGTTTTAAAAATGCTAATGTTGGCAAGTTATCGATAAATTTCGCTGAGGTATCATAATATATAAATGCCTCTATTTAATGCTCAAATTACTTGTGCTTGTAATTCAAATTCAGGTCTAAAATTTAATACTTCGAGTAAAAGATTTTTATAGAATTATCAGAATTAGAATATTTGAGATAGATTTTATCATTGCAATTGATGCAGATCGAGGGGAAAAAATTAGAAAGGAAGAAATTGAATTATTTGTGAATGCACACATTACATACTGGGCCATCAAAAGATTTACAATGAACAATTTATTGATTGTCAAATATACAATTAAATAATCTATAAAGAATTTTATTAGTGATAAGATTGTCTTCAAATCGTAAGTCACGGATTTTTGTATCCTTTAAAATGGAGAAGGTTCGTTTGATTGAAGTTCGTTAATTGGTGTTTGCAGTAAAGATTTCAAGAGTAAAAAAAAAAAAATGCAGCATATGTAATTATTCCATTGTTAATGAATTCAAATTTCTTTCAAGGTCAAATGGGATGTTACATTTTTAATTTTTAATATTTTTTTTTTCCGTGTTTATTTAAAAGCATTGAATAAATGCGTTTATCCGAAGGAATGCATTCTGCGAAACAGAATAAATAATAAATATTTAGTGTAGATGTGTAATACTTTAAAATAGGACAACAATTTTAAATACACGTTTTAGTAAATAAAGCTATTTAATAAGTTACTAAATGTACTATAATAGAAAAAAAAATTAAAAAAATATATATGTAATGAACTAAATTATTATTTCACCTTTTTTTTGGAAAGATAAATTAAAATTAAATTATAAAGATAAATTATTATTAAATTAACGCCTTTCTGAAAAATTTATAATTTTTTTCTTTATAATCTAATAAAAGAAATTTCTAAAATTTACCAAGCAATCCAATAACATTTAGTTTCCTCTTTTACAGTACTTTAATTTCAGATGCTGTTTCATTAATATTTTTTTTTTTTTTTTCTTTCCTCAAACCAAATAGGAACCAATGCTTATTTCCTCCTAATAGTCAGTCATGAAATTCTAAAACAAGAACAATTCTGCATCAATGCAGAATTATTCTGATTCAGCGGTCAAAGGCATTTAAGAAAGAAGGAAAAAAATCGAGTTAGGAGATACGGTTCGTTAGACACAACCGAAAACAGCACTTTTAACGCTGGTTGCTACTGTCAATTTTTAAGAAAGTTTTCCAAGTCTTTGTCCTGACTTGATTCTTTTCTAAAATTGAAAGAAAAAAAGGAAGCATACGTTGGAAATTTATAAAAGATCTTTTATCATCTTATCTGAGTTCTCCCCCTCCCCTCCCCCTTAAATTTCGTGACCCATTTCAGCTACTACTACGTTATATTGTTATTATTTTTATAAAAATAAAAATAATACACAGGTAATAAGTTAAAATTATACAGTTTATTTTATGAAATCAGTGTATCAAAGTAAATGTAGGAGGTTTTTAAACGCAATTGTTCTTGTCATCCTATATTCTGTGGTGTCTCCTGTAGATTATGAGCTGTAAAATTGTCAACTGTTTCCTTGACAGTGAATACGTTTAAAAAATCACTAAAAATACTACCTAAATTACATGAAAAATCAAGGATAAAGTTCATAATTTTATTGCATGTATTCTACAGGAAATATTAGAGAAAATGATGCACAAGGTTTAATTCGGATACAAAAAAAATTAAAAACATTTCTTACATTAACTTGGAATAAAACAAAAACAAAATTAGCAATTGGAACAAAATTAGCTGTATAATTCTAATCTTATTGCAAATTTTGTTGCCATTTATTAAAACTTTATGATTAAATGGCATAAAAGTGGTTTAAATAGATCATTTTGTGTAATTCAACTTTTATAACTAATTTCTTAATTTTTAATCAGATATTATTTATTTATAACTGCATATCTAGCACCTATTGTTAAAGTAACATTTAACAAAACATAATTTTTTAAATATTTTATTGTCTGCTTATTAATGTTTAAATACTTTAAACAGTATCTGATTGTTTGAAGTTTATATTAAATAATCTGAGTGCACGTATTTAAAAATAAATATTTGCTCATAAAAATAATCATAAAATAGGAATATTTAGCCGAATTTATCAAAAAATAAAGAAACATCTAACATTCCGATAGATTAAAAAACCCAAAATAAAAAAGTGTAGATGTATATATTAAACATAATAATTATTAGTAAGTAAACACAACCATTAAATAATTTCAAATAATTTAATGAAATTTCACAATGTTTTACTTTTCTTAGTATAAATATGTGACATGTATTTCAATATAATTAATATATACATATATTCCCTTTTTAATGATAAAATATTCTACTAAATCTTTATATTATTATTATAAGTTGATGTTGATAAAAAAAAATTGTTAGAAACACATGCTTTATTAATTTGTGAAGTGTTTTTTTATTTATCAATAAATATCCGAGGAGTACAAATTTTTAATTTAATTTATCTCCTTCGGTTCCATTGTAAAAAGAAAATGATGTAGCATAGTTTGTAAACTTTATATATCTATATCTGCTACATATATATGTGTGTGTATGTGTCGACTGTGTTTATGTTGAATGTATTGTGCTCAATATTGGTCTCATATTGTATTTAATGTATGATATATATATATGTATACTGTGTGTTTGTGTTGTTATATGTTGCTTCATCTTGGAAAAATTTATATCTGTATATTGCGCCAAAATTTTGAACTGTGCAACGAAACTGTTAAGTTTCACATTCAAATGGTTGAACATCTTAATTGGAAAGTTTACTAGAGGAATCACCAAAGAAGAAAGGAAATTAATAATGTGAGATTATATCTTTCTTACTTAACACAGTTCGTAATAACTGGCTTAGAAACATAAAATTAATTTTCTAAATAGTTGTTTAAATAGACTATTTTGTGTTAGAAAATGGTTTCTAATATTTAATATACAGTATATGAATTGTATATATTAAATATTATTAGAATTCATTCATAAAACTGTTAATAACTAATTGGAAAATTATTTATCTGTTAATAATAACAATACAAAAACTTAAATTTTAAAATTTTATAATTAATATAAATTTTAGATACATTTGAATGCGGGATAAATCCATATTTATTTTAAAATAATAATTTTTTGTAAGTATTCGAGAATATTCATTCGTATAAAATTAGTAATTATTAATTTATTTAAATTGAATAATTGATTGGTTTAAAAAAGAATTAAATAAAATAAGTTTAAATTATTGGTTTACTAAATAAGATTGACAATACACTTCATTAAATTGTTGTAGTTGTAGAAATTTTAGAAGTGAAAAATAATCAATAAAAACTAGTTTTTACCCTTAAATATTACATATAATTTTATATTTAATGAAACAAAATTGTTTATTAACATAATATCTCAAAAAAAAAAATTGCAAAGAAAAATTAAAATTTTTTGTAGATTATTGAAAAGGGAAATATAATGCAAGCAATAAAGGTGGACTAAAGAATGAGTATATATATTATGAAATAAGTAAATTAATCATCTTAGACTCACAACTATCTAAAAACTAGATGATTTTTATGAACATTTTTAGTATTTATATTGGATAAGATAAAAATGTATCCAATTTAATAATTACTCGAATTGTTGTTTAGAATCTAAGCCAGTTGTATATTTTATTATGTCTTTAGTTTAACATATTTTTTAACTATTGTAATAATGATTTACTAGAATGAACTAAAAAAGAAGCAATGCACTTAAAAATATTTATAATTTTTGAAACAAAGTTTTCATTTTTGTTGGTAATACTGGATACTTTTTAATAATAGATTCATTTCTTCATATTTAATATTAAAATTTATATTTAACGAATAAAAAATTGTAAATTTTATATATTTGTGAATTAATTTTAAAAATATTTTTTTAATTAATGAAATTGATCAGAGTGAATTATATTTTATTGACTTTAAATTTTCAATCGTAATACAATTAAAATATATTGATGGCTAAGCAAATGAATAATGTTAAAAAAATAAACATCCCAAATAAAAATTTCATCAAAAATAACTTGTATTATAACTTAAAACAGCATTTAAACTTATTTAATTTTAAAAATAAACTTTTGAAACAAGATCTAACTTTTATAAATACAAGATTATTTATAAGTTTATTTTTAAAAATAAAATGCATTTAATTTTAAAAATAAACTTAGGATTAATCTTCTATTTATAAAAGTTATTAAAATATGAAGTATAATTTAAATATATTATAACATTTCTTAAGAAATATAAAAAAAATTAAATAAAACAGATAATATTTAAGAGATAATGTAGAAAACATTACCTGAGCTTCTAAATGTCGAAGTTTTAACCAATCGCAAATTGTAAGAGAAAACATTTTTAAACATTATAAAAAATATTTAGTCTAAATAATTAATTATAACACTATATGAACGATTTTAGAATTATTATATTAATATTCGAATAATAAGCAACACATAATACAGAAAAATCCATGAACAGAACGGAAAACGACATTTCAGAAAAGAAAAAGCCTTATAAAATTAGAAAAATATTTCAAAACGATATTTTTTAAAATTAGTAATTAAACAAAAAATAGAATATTTATTTTTCTGATTTTTTTAAAATCAATAATAATCAATTTCAATAATTTATTGCTATTGCTCAAATGAAAGAATTATTAAAATAAATTTAAGTGAGTTTTTTATTAATTAAAATTTTATTAAGCCATTTTTTAATAATCTTAAATTTTCTTATTAAAAATTAATTAGATCAAATCAATGATTAAAATAAGAGCAAACGACAATAAAATAATTTTTTTGAAAATATTGTAATTCAGCTACGATTCGCAAACGATTTATCTATAATATAAATTATAATAAGAACAGATTTAAATCATAAAGTGCTTGCTTCTTAATTTTTTTCATATGAACAGACTTAAAATATTTTTATATTCTATATTAAGTATTTCCTATCAACTGATACTGCATCATCACTTGTTTACAAGGCAATAATGAATATTGAAAAATATTTTTTACTTTGTTTATTTATATTTTCCTCATCTCAGAAATGAAAAAAAAAAAAAAAAAAAATTTGGAAGTTTTTCTTACCAAAATAGATTTGTAGAAAACTCTCATACTATGTATAGTATTAAATGTTCTGCTACTATTTTGTGGAATACATTATTGTTTACAGCGAGAAATATGAGATGGCTCATCATATTTTTAGAACAGTATCAAAATATAACCTGAAGTAATTCCATTTGATAAATTGAATATCAAGCTATATTAATCTGTATTTCTTTATTATTATTATTATTATTATTCTTAAATTATTTACCCATATTCAAATTTTTAAATTATGCTGCTGTAACTGTAACTGAAAAAATACTATTATTTTTAATCCCTTTGAATTCATGTACATGCTTGATATAGTTCAATTTAAAATATACAATTCACTTCCCCCCTTTTTATTTATTTATTAAATTCCTACTATTAGTTCACACTCTACCTACATATATCTTGTTCAAATTTTCAATCGTTCATAAAATACTTTTTATTCATCCACTCAAGTTCAAATGCATTTTTTTAACTTGTAGTGGATGACACTGGATGTTAATACAGTTTTTTCAAATATTAATTCATTAATTAAATTTAATTAATTAATTTTAGTTTTTTAAAATTTAAGTTGCATGTATCTAATAATAGATGGCGCCAGATGTGAGAGGAAAATTTCAACTTTATTTGTAAAGGACTTTCTGCAATATAGTGAAAAAAAAAGTAGGAATTGATATATTTATATATTTTTTTAATTATTTTTTATTTAATATAATTTTTTTATAAAAATTTTTTTTTTTTTCATGTTACGTCGATGTTTACAAATTTAAAAGAAAATATTTTTCAAAATCTGAGAAAAAAATTTCTTTAATTTGTTTGTATTGAACGACTTTACTAAAATCGAAATTAGATGCTCAACTCCATAAATTCATACAAGAGAATTTTTTTTTTTTTTTTAAATCCTAAAAAATCACTATGTTTTAAATATATATAGCTGATATTAGAGAGTTTTTTTTTGCATACCGTACGTTAGTTACCGTAGGACGTCTGCTAGCTTTTTTCTCCCTAGCGCGCATGCTCATAGGAAACATAATTTCGTATGAGCATGCGCGCTAGGGAGAAAAAGCTAACGGACGTCCTACTGTAACTAACGTACGGTATGCAAAAACTCTCTATTAACTTTATCAAGTGAATCTATTACTGGGAAAGATTTAATACTGAATTCATAAAGCATTCAAGAGTATAATGCTAAATAAGATCTAAGATAGAGTGCGTGTCAATCAACTTTTGTACTGTTTGTTGTATTTGAGAATATGATGTGCCTGATATTTTTGTGAGTAATATTTTATACAGCAAGCACATTATTATACACATTATATTGCTTGCTTTATCATATAATGAGTTGCCATCTAACTGCTAAAAGGTAACGTTTTCATTTAAATGAAATTGACATCAAAAGTTTCAATTTCATATAATAAACCTTCTTGAATGCAGTTAAATGAAATTTTTCAATTCTGAAAATAAAAATATAATTGTTTGCTATAAAACATGGTTATCAATACAAGCAGACAAAGAAATCTTGAAACCTTAGAGTTGTTTAGATGGTGACCTTTGATGTTAGTGTGTAACATTTGTCGTTATTTTAAAAGGAATGTTTTTCAACAAATTTAACGGATACTATTTGTATTCTATGGCTATGATAAGAGAAATAAAGCCGGTTTCAAGTCATATGCATTCATATTATCATTGTCCATATTTGTTATTACCTATTGTTACGTGCAAATTTTTAAAAAACAAAGGTATACATATAACTGTATAATTGTGATTATTTTTAATGTAAAAATATTTCAAAATCAGGCATAGTTTTAAAGAAATTGCCTAAATTTTTTTTAAAGGAAAAAAAAAAAAAAAACTATAATGTAATTTCTAATGAACAATTATTCATTTTTTTTTTTAAATCAAAATAAATTTTTAAATGATTGCATATGGTGAGAAAAAAAAATGTTAGTTAAACGCTTGTGAAAAACTGCTAGTTTAAATGGTTATGTCTGATTCATTTAGCAAGGTGGATGATAGACAAAAAAAAATAAAGTGAAACAAGATATTAAAATTGAAAATAATATCGTTATAAACCATCACCAGTTGGATGTGCACTATTGTAATAAAAATTTAAAACTAACTATTGTTGTTATTCTTATTATTTTTCATTCAATTCCTACTATTCTTCACACTCTCCCTATATATATCTTGTTCAAATTTTCAACCGTTAATAAAATACTTTCTATTCATCCACTCAAGTTCAAATACATTTTTTTGAACTTGTAGTGGATGACACTTGATGCTAATACAGTTTTTCAAATATTAATTCATTAATTAAACATAATTAATTAATTTTAGTTTTACTTAGATTTAAGTTGCACATATCTACCAATAGATGGCGCCAGATAAACTTAAAAAAATGAATGAAAATTATTTAGAAAGGACTTACTGCAATATAGTAAAAAAAAAAGTAGGAATTGACTTAAAATTTTTTTTATTTATATTAATTGTTATTTATATAGTAACAATTGCTAGATGGATAAACAGCTCCTTTTTCATTCTAAGTAAAATAAATCGATTTTGTGGCAACTGACAATATCATAATAAATGCCGTTTGATGAATACTTATAACAAAATAATTTAATCATTGTGCTTAGTTTACTTCAATAATTTTTAAGCAAAAATAGCAAGATTAATTTTAATTTATATTGTAATGATCATCATCATCATCAGTGCTGCAACAGCCCCATGGTGGGCCAAGACCGTTTGCCTACTAGCAGATTTCGAGACAGGAGATGTTTTTTCTTCTTTTTACGGAATAGGGATATCAGCCCTACGCTGAACGCTCTACAGCCATATTACAACGGGATCTAAAGGTTTAAAGTGGATTCTGAACCATTACGAACATCCATGGCACCGCCGAGACTCAAACCCGAAACCTGTGACACCGAGCGCTAGTCACTCGGCCATCAGGCCCCATATTGTATTGACTTAATATGAATTTTTATACACTGAAAACATTGCATACAGATTTTATAACATAATTATATTTTTTTTTTTTAGTATATGCAATTTAATGTATGCATTGTTTTCGTTTCGCAAACATACAACTGTTTTCATTCTAAAAAAACAAATGAATTGCTAAAAACATGTTTTTCTTTTATATTTGTATAGAATGGAAAATACACATGAAACATTCTTTTTTCATATTGCACAATGGAAATTCTTGTTAAATGCAGATTGACATGAGCTGTTGAAATCTTATGCCAATTCTATCTAGTAAATAAAAATTTTTAAAAAAAGGCACATAATTTTAAAATGCTTTGCTTAAACAAACGAATAATAAAAAAGGAAAAAATAACAAAAAATATATATATATATTTACTAAAACTTCTTCATTGGTGCGACAGTTCCATGATGGGTCAAAGGCAATCTACCTGCTGGCAGTTTTAAAGACAGGAAATGCTTTCTTTTTACAGGGTAGGATTGCCAGCTCTATGCTATACAGCTATATTAGACCAGGGACCTACGGTTTAAAGTGGATTCCGAACCACTGCAAACATCCATGGCACTGAGTGCTAGTCACTCGGTTATCACGCTCCATTTACTAACCCTACTACAAATAAAGCATTTCTAAATTTGATCCCATCATAATTTCTTCACATTTAATTACTTTAAACTATTTTAATTTCTATAAATTATTTATTCTCATTACATAAAATAAATAACTATTTATCTTGGATAAAATCTAAAAAAATTCAATTAAAGAACTATGTGTGTCATATAAAACAATAAAAAACAAATTTTAACACAGACCATTTTTTTTTTTTTTTTTTTAAACTTAGATTACTAAAAGTGACCTCTAGATTGATTACATGTTGATTTCCAAAAAAAAAAAAAAAAAAAACTTAATCGAAACTCACCAAAAGATATCGAAATCGAAGCTTCCGTGTTTTTATAGGAGATGGGCACGATAAATCTAATTTCCGGAAAAAAAGTCTTTCGATTGGGTTCGAGGAGAATGGTGTGAACGCCCAAATGTCTGACGTGGGAATACTCGTTTCACCGCTTAAGATGCACTCTGGATGAGCTGAATTTACTATATATCTGCCGTTGTAATAGCAAATGACTTCACATCAAAATGCTCATTATTGGAAAACAACATTAACAAAAGATACTAAATTCTTACTCAAACATCTGTAATCTAAAACTTAGCGCCGTTATTAATGAATATTTAAATTTTAAAAAGGGGTTTGGTTTGTCTCTCTATGGCCATCTTGTATACAAGAGAGCTAAACAGATCGGGATCTACAGTTTAAAATGGATTCCGGACCACTACAAATATCCATGGCACTGCCGGAACTTGAACGCCTATGGTATCAAGCGTTATCCATTTGGCCATCAGGCCTTTTAAAAAAAGGGTTGTCAACCAATAAAAACTTTTTGTCTTTGTCAACTTTTATTTACCAAAAATCTCATTATTTGCAACAAGGATTCAAATGTATCTAATTTTAAAAATTTTATACGACCTATAAAAATTTAATTAAAAAACTATGAAAAATATTAGCAATACATAAAATATGTTTGAAATGCATGACAGCAGACATCTAATATAGACACATGGTTATGATTACAAATTCTTTTGGTTTGTGCAAAAAATTAGTTCACAAAGATTTTGATATTGACGTTATTCCAAAATATAATATCAAAATTTCATCAAAATGTCCTCAGATTAGCAAGAGTTAATCCGGCGTTTACTTTTATACCATACAGATAGAGCTAGCTCAAAAGGACATAGAGTTATATACTTACCATGTCTCCTACGAGTGTTTTCCTCAATTTAAGAAACGCCGTGGCTATTACCCGGAGTGAGTGAAAGCAAATTATGGATGCAGAGTGGCAGTTTTACCACCAGTGAGATCTTTTGCTTTAGCTATTGTGTATGTTGAGAATCGATTATGGCCTTTAAATCTCTTTCCTTTAATAATCCCAATCGGTACATTGGTTGTCACTAGTTCATGATACTTAGCAGTTGTGGATTAGAATCCCGACCAAGCACCTTATCTAATTTCTTCTTACCGACTAGTAATTGTAGTTGTTCTATTTACCCTCTCCATTTTTTTAAGTTAAATAAAAAACTAGACAATTAAATGAAAAAAAACTTTTATTTTATATTTCTATGACGTTTGTAACTGGTCCTCTAATTGTACCGCTGCGTAAAAGACTATTCCATAACAACTACTACACCACACCACACCTCATCACTGTGCCTAGAGCTGAGTTGCCCCTTTACAGTTTGAGAATGATGTGGGTGAGAAGAATCCGATGACCGTCATATGAGACCGGGACCTACGGTTTAAAGTGGATTCCAAACCACTATAAACATCCATGGCACCGCCGGATTCGAACCCCATATCTGTGGGGCCAGAGCGCTAGCCACTCGGTCATCAGACCAGTTCCACAACAACTAAAATTCAGATCCCAAATGTATCAACTACGGCAATACGTGCTACCTTGCCTATTGGAAAAGTTGCCCAAATTATCCCAAAGCTCAAGCCAGAAAATTAACAGGAATTCCTTTACTTCCAGCCAGATGTAGAAAAATTAATGACAAATTAACTTTTGCTGATGTCGTACAAGGAAATATCCCAAGTAATGCTCCATCTCTGATCCCAGGCGATGATAAGCAGCATTTATATAATGTTAATTCTAACAATGATATTTTTAATACCTTCATTATCAAATAGGCAAAGTCATTTATGTTCTAAAAGAAACCATTAATATTTTCAACTCTCTTGGTGAATTAAGCAACATTTATTAAAAAATAATTCACAGTAATGATTCACTCGAAAATTTCAAAATAAACATAAATTTCTTAGAAAATGCTTCTAAATAAACTTTTTGTTGATCCCCACTTTTAATTATTTTTACATTTTTATAATAATTGTTTTATTTACTTTGAACTGTTGCATTGCCACTTACCTTGGTTCTGTGTCATTTTTTTCTCTGTATCTCAGAGACCTTCACTCTTACCATCATGTCTCACCAACCATCTCTTTTACCTTTTGCAATGTACCTCAACTTCATATAAGGTTTAAGTGGGATACCTATTTACCCAAAGCACTTAACTGTACCAGATTTTTTTAAAAATATATAAATTTTTTAAATCTTTTGTTTGATTTAAAAAAAAAAAATTACATTCTTTATTAAATTATTCTTTCTGGTTACTTTTATTTAATTCAGCAACTTTTATTTTTCATTTTTAAATAATTTTTTGTATACTTTACAAATATTAATTATACGGTAAACTTTAAATTCAAAATTTTAAACTAAGACGAGGACCTAAGAGATCTTATCCCCATTGGTACCTCTAATAGGTATGCCAGTTGCCAGACATCTAATATATATTAATGATTTTGTTCATTCAATTGAAAATTAAAATAATTGTGCTTATGCATACCAAAGATGCCAACTTCAAATGATTTTACTTTTCTGTAGTAGCACAGAAAGTTTTTAAATAGTTCAGATGCTTGTCTGTATTGAGACAAATGAAAAAAAAAAACCATGAAAATTTATGACAAAAGCTTATACATAACAGTATTACACTTATCTATTAAGTTTTATGCTCCACTAGCAAACACCTCATAGACTATTAGTTCTTTTTGATGACAGAGGAAAAATATAATAGCTATATATATTTATCAAAATCAATGAAAGGTTTTAATTGTGCAAAATTAGTAAACAAAAATGTTGTAAAATTTTTTTTTTTCATAGAAGAATTAGTTTGTTTCTCAAATTTGTACAAAATTTTTATTTTTCATTACTAACTAAAAAAAAAAACCTCTATCAATCATAGCTTATTTTCTAATAAATAAAATTATCAAATGTGATTGAAAATAGTCTTATAAAAACTGGCATAATCAATTAATGGCTCAATAAATTAAAATAATTTATGCATATTATCAGTTTTACTAGCAGTGACTAAATTTAATATATTTAATTAATAAAATAATAAAAAAGAACAGATAAACTTATATTTTATTTGTATAGCTTTACATATGAAGAAAACTGAAAATTACAACTTTCAAATAGCATACATATTATAATATAATTAGTTTAAGATATAAAATGAAAAAAGTGTGCTTTTTTTTATTGAAGTAAATTATAAGTAAAAGAGCATTAGACTACAAAATTAAAAAAATATATATATTTAATAAAAAGCTATATACATAATTTTATCCAAAAGAAATTCTTTAATGGAATAAAATATTTTTCAGTGGAATGCATTTTTAAATATAATGAATTAAGTCATAAAATTTACAATCTTTTACATGACTAGTTTTCAATGATTAAAAAAAAGAGAGAGAGTGAGAAGATAATATATAACAATTTATTGAATCAGTGGCAACTACTATATTTGAGTTTAAGTACAAATTATAGCTGATTATCACACATATAGCTTGTACATATCAAATAGGCATACATTTTGCAATGGACAAACAGATGACCTATTCTGGATCATACATACATTCCAAGTCAATAACAATGACAAAATTATTTTTTACATTTAAAGAAAAATATACATATGTATATAAAGTAATTATGCATTTTGTTCACATTTAATTTTTTTTTAAGCTCCTAAAATGCCGTAAAGCTCATGCAATAAGAATATATCACTTGAGTAAATATTTTATTTTTCAATAGCAATGCTCAACACTGCATTCATTAAGAACTAAAGGATCACATATTATTTACCTAACTTACCATTAGGTATACGATAAATATAATAAATGTTAATTTTCTAAAACTAAAAAAAAACAAAAAATTTGTAATGAATGGCATATTTGATAAGTTCCAATTATGTTTTTTCCTCTTAGAGGTAATAAAATATATGTAACTCAGATCTCAGCCTAGACCAATTATGCAAAATTAGATTACACCATTTTACTGTAACAATTCTATTCTTAGCACTATGTTATTCTGCAATAAACAAACATTTGACAAACTTCTTTATGTCTTATCCAGGCTATAAACTAAGATTTAATAAGAATAAATAAAATAAAAACTATACAAATTATGATACATTTTGAAGTGAAATTATTTATTTTTTTTCTAGTAATTTTTCTATTAAATAATGAAGAAATGCTTTTCTATTATCAACATATTTAAATTGAAAATAAATATGTATCTAAATGTTTTTTCATTTATTCATTACTTAAACAAAAAATGATTAGATGTTATAAAGTATGTTATACATTATTAATTTATAAATCACCTAAAAATATTTTTAGATAAAAACTTTTAAATGAGTAAGATAAATGCTAAAAATTAATTTAGCATTTCGGTCCAGATCTATTTAATTTAAACTTTAAACAAAATGAGATTCCAAATTACTATAAACAAACTAAGAGAGATTATAAATAAAGTAAAATATAATTTTGTAAATATTTTTTCGGGGTGAGGAGGGTTTTTCAGCTATAAAATAAAACATGATAGACAAATAATAAAACAAAATTTTTAATATAATTTTACATTAAAATTCACGAGAAAATAAATAGTGCAATAGTTCACCGGAGTCAATTATAAAATAGTACTATTATTTATGAAAATATTAAAAACATTTATAGATAGCTGTTTTTTAAGTGTCTTTAACAAAAAAAATATAAATAATTGAACCATACAACAATACACAATAATAAAATAAACAATAAATATAATTAAAAACTTTCACAAAATTATTTTGAGAGATTTTTTATCACATTACAAATTTTAAATCAATTTAATCATCCAAATATATTTTAAGTTAAATTATAACATTCCAAAATAAATATATAATTCTCTCAAAAATAATTTAATTTAAAAACACCATGTATAATATTTTCATTAGTAAAAATCTTTTGAAGTTTTTTCCCGACACAGAAAGTAGAATTTTCTTTTCTTTTTCAAAACCTCATTTCTTTCTTTTTCTCATTTAAACATGTATTATATATAAAATATTGAACAAATATTACTGAAGTACATAATTAAACAGAATTAGTTAATTAAAATAATTTTATAATATTTAAATCCTAAAAAAAGATTTATGAGCAGATTTAGTATTATGATTGTCAAATAAAAATAAACAACATTAATATTTTACTTTCAACTTCAAAATGCAGATTTCTGAAAATAGTGAACATGAAATATTTTTTAATATGAAAAACTATTTTACAGTTTTGTCAATGGCACCTTGCAATTAAGTTGCTTTTCAATCTTAATCAGAATTTTAAGATAACTGTAATCCTTTAAATGGTCCCCCTTCCTTTTAACAAATTAATTGAACAACATCAAAAAAAGAAAATTGTAGAGATACTTAATTCACTTATAACATATTTTTCCTATATTATAAATTAATTTCATTCCTTTTTTTCTTATTCAAAAATAAATTTCTTTTATATAAACAGCATGAAGGAAAACATGAAAAAATTAAATCATGACTAATAATAAAACTTTCATAAACAGTTTTTCATCTATACTAATAATGCAATATATTGAATATTTAACCATTTTAAAGGAGTATAATACTAAATAATGAATAAATATTTACAACAACAAATTAAGTCCATATAATAACATTATCTACAATACTAAACTTTTAAAGGTTTCTTTAAAAGATTTTCTATCCACAAAAAAATTGAAAGAAATCAGCTAAATGAGAATAAGTTTAAGGTTTATAATGAATTCACTAATATTTAATGAATTAATGAAATAGTTATTTAATGTAACTAAATGAAATTGATGAATATGCTGCAATTACATTTTAACAACTAAAAAAAAATTATGAGCTAACAATTATGAAGTATGAAAATGAGTGATTATTGATGGAAAAGATGCCTTAGTATAAAATGCCATGGATTTCTTAAAATGTATGTATACTAAAAAAATATTGTTCATGTGAAATAAAAACTTATTTAACATATGAAATATATTTTTCAAAATACATTGATTCAGCAGCAATTTAAGGCAAAGTAAAATATATTATTATGTGCCTTTGATTTACAATATTGTACAAATATGACTTTGTATAGATTTCTCATCTGACTTAGTCATTTCTCCTCCTTTTTACCAACAACTATAGCTGAATTTCCATGACAAGAATAAGCATAACTTTTACGACTGTCACCAATGCTCAAAAATTCAAGGGTCGAGATTTATTTGCTCTTTCTTTGTACAGAACTAAAGCAGTATCCTCATATCTTTGCTTAATCTCATATAAAGATTCTGCAACCTCTGAACTCTTAGGTTTGTTCATTGAAATGCTGAGGTAATTCTAAAATATACATAAATAAATAAAACAAATATTAGTTCAGAGAAAATATAACAATGTTAGTATTCAATACAACAAAAAAATAGTAGAGATTGATATTCAATACTATTTTACTAACTCTCAGCATTATTAAAAGTATTACAACAACTCAACAATAATTTTAAAAAGTATAAAATTTTATTAAAATATTCATTTGTTTAAACTAATATATCAATAACATATCTTTTTTAAAATATTCTTTGCTGGGAATAAAATATCAAATGAATGTTTAGTTTTTACTTGTATAAAGATTTAATACTTATCATTAAAAATAAAAAGTAGTGATTTTATATTAGCTATTAGAATTTATTTCTTATATTTTTAATAGGTTTGTTTAAAAATAATCTTAGTTAAATTTAACAATATTCTTCTTTCAAATTTATTTAAAATAAAAACTATTATTTAAGGAGATGCATATCAAATTAAAAAACTTTTAATGATACATTTGCTCAGAAGTTATGTGCAATATAATTATATAGATCATTAATATAATAGCAAATTTTGAAATACTTTTCTTCTAAGTAAGCAACAGATCTCACAAGTTTTTATATGGAATATTTAATTGTTTGATTTTAATTTATTGATATATGTGTTGCATTAATCATTTTTTAAGATCTTTTAATTCACAGATTTTCTTTTAAAATGTACATATCATAAAATTATGATTATTTTAATTAAGATAGTAGAATAAGAACCACAAATATAAACAATAAAAAAGCAAAATAAATTGAATCTTTTTTATTTATGTATTATTAATAAAAAATATGTTACCTTAACTATATTGTAAAAAAAATGAACTGAAATTTAATATCAAAATGTAAATTCTAAAAATTAATAGCACAGAAAAGAAAGCTAGCATAGAGAAACTATCTTACTTGTTTATTTTAATCCAAATATTAGAAAGACATTCACACCTCAGGGTAATATTTTTAAAGAGGCACTTTAAAATTATTTCAAAATCTGTTAAAAAGAATTATAAATTTCAATGGAAATTTGGCATAGAAAAGAAGAAAAACACAAGTTTAATAATTCTGTTAATTAAAAATATCTTTGAAATCTTAAAACATATTACCATATTGAACAGAGGCATATTGATACATAAATTTTATTATCTTCATAAAACAATACCATTCGATGATTAAATAATTATATATTCTGTATACACAAAAATCCAGTTTGAAAATAGTTATTCACATTAAAAAAAAGCCAAAATATTGTAAGAAAAATTTAAAAATATTTTTTTTATTTCTATGATCTCTAAAAAAGTTTTTTTTTTTTATATATAATTGGATCTACAATTTTTTATAAATTGATCCAAAAGATTTATATAGCTAGTTTATATATATATATATATTGTTATTATTATATTATATCTAGATTTAAAAATTAAATTGATATAGATAAATGGCTGATTTACTACGAAAAAAAAAAAATGTTAATATCCCAGCATTTTATTAAAAGAAATATGACATATTCTTACCACATCGTCTAATGATATGAACCAGAAAAACTATTTATAACTGAACTACAATAAAACAGGAAAAAGCATGGAGATTATTTATTTCGTATTTACAAAATCTAGTTGAAGTAGAAGTTTTATTTGAAAGAGATGATGATCTTTAATCATAGCACTTTTTAATATTTTGATAATTTTTATATCATATAAACTATATGTTGAAGATGAAGGTTAAAGGCAAGACTTTTAAAATTAGTACCGAAGCAATAAATTGAGTAAATAGTTAACTAAAAAATTTATATTTATTAACCGTGCGCTAGATTTTATGCGCATGTTTTTGAAGACAATTTCATGGAACAGCCTGGTAAAAAAAAAAGAAAAAAAAGAAAAAAAAAAAAAAAAAAAAGTCATTGCGGAAAAACTGTCTTGTATTTATTTATCATGAAAAAAAGGAAAAATCCCCCCTCCCCTGCAAACCAGCCATTTTGATGATGCGAATCAATTTGGTGCTGTCATCACTCAGTCCATATATTTCCCAAGATAGTGAGGAACTTTGATTTACTTCCAAGCTAGATAAGCAAAGTGCTATTAGCTGACGAATGGGATACCAGTCCAATAAATTTATATAAAAAAAACAAATAAATAAAGGATTTCTTCAATAAAATTGTTTTTCACTTGAACAATGAAGTATAAAAATGAACTTCCATGATTATGATATCAACCGTGATTTGTGAGAAATATATAATGAAACTGATATTACATTAATACCACATAAAAGTATTAGATGTTTACTTAAGCTAGCTACCAATTGATCCGTATACCGAATTTATTTCTGCTGGATTTCGAAAGGATCAAAGTCCAGAAGCTGTATTTTTAGATATTCAAAAAGTATTCGGTCATGTGGGCTTATTACGTTGCGTCCGTAGCGTACAAATAGGATGGTAAGACTGGCAAATTGCCACAGATGTTGGCCTTAGTTTGGCCCCAGCCCTGAGAAGAGAGGCTAAGAATACAAGAAAGGCTTTACGTTCATTATTACAAAATAAAGGAAAATGTATTAATCTTTTATGTAATAAATTTAAGTTACTGAAGTCATAAATTAAAAAAAAAATGCGTATCAAGATTTTGAATGGATTCATTTGTATGAAAGATATAACGCATCTGGTAGCATTAGTAATAAAAATAGTTACACATGGGTAATACCGATGTTATGTCCTAATGTTAGGGACTTCCCCATTTTCTGATTCGTGCATAGGTACTTAACAAAAAGTGTGAGTTCCCTCTGCCACCCATATACCACTAGCACATTGTTAAATTCCCTTCTTGGAGAATTCCCTTGATTCTTGAATGTATACAAAATAAAAATGGGAATTCCCGCTGGCAAGTTAGAGATTTCTAGAAACTGGGGAATTCCATTGCTTAGCGGATTCTCCATTCGTCACTATTATTTTACTTTTTGCTTCATCGGATATGCGATCAGCAAAATTAGTTAGTTGATTGTGGAAATTAGATAATAGCATGTCTAGTAATAGAAAGTATCTTATTGGGAATGAAACACGAAAAAGAAGGATGTAGTTTGAAGGAAAAAAAATAAGAAGTTACCTAAAATAAGTCAATAATTTAACAGCGAGGAAGAAACAAACGAACAGAGCGGCGGAAATGAAGAAATTAGTAAAACCCAAAGTTGGCAGTCCTCGACAACACTGATCCAGAGCCACCACGGTCAACAGCCTGGTACACAACCTGATACACCTAATCAAAACCAAAGTGAAGTGACTGAAATTGACTTAGGAAAAAATTACATCTTCGGCATACATTACTGATAAGGGTCATTTTAAGGTACTAAATGATCGAGGTTTGTGATAGAAAAGGGACACTGCAAACCTAAAGGCCGTTTTCTAAAAAGACAATACCAATAGATCCTTCTTGGAAAAATATTATTATATTGTTTCTAAGTCTGGCGTAAAACTAGAAAATACATGGCTTTGTTATTCTCTATTACTTCAGAAAACATATTGTGAACCATGTTGGTTATTCGCAAATAGGGCACCTAAAAAGGCAGATTATTTAGGATAGTAGGCTACGACGATTGAAAACTTATTCTAGAAACCCTCGAGACATCGAAAAATCACTTAGATTTAGGCCCTGCTTATTAACAATGGTGGTTACAAGAAGATGATGAAATGAACCCTTGATGAAATGTAAGAGTCCATAATCAAGGAAGAAAAATATTTTTGGCACCAAATATTCACAAAACTCTTTTGATTTTATTCTGATTCTTAAAACCTGTTATTTAGCTTTTCTTGTCCATAGAGAATATGCATATAGCAACGATTCAAATCCAAGCGATAAGTTTTTAAGCATTTTATTGTGTTAAGTTATTAGAGAAATGCGATTCTATTTTACAAGAATTGTTAAGTAAATCAAAGGATCAGATAAAATACTCAAATCAAAAATACAAAAGGAGCTTATTGCTGTCCTGGTTCAAAAGTGGTAAACGACCTGGCAAAAGAAATAGCAACCGCATTTCCATTATATTTTATAACATTATATTCTATACGACTTAAGATATATCAAAAAGTCTAAATGTGTGAACTTTACCGTTACTCTGTAATTCAGAAAGATGAAAATAAAACTCCTAAGCTCATAATTATAGGGTTATTTTTTAGAATTTCATGAAGTTGAAGATCAAATTACCTTATCATTGTCCAAACAGATTATAAAATCCATAACTCACAGAAATATTTCTCTAAATAAGTCTCATGGACAAGGTTATGACGGAGCTAATAATATCAAAGGTGTTTAGAGTTCAGAAACACATAAAAAAGATGTTGAGTCAAATGCAGTGTATGTCCATTGCACTTTTCATAATTTACATCTTGTAGTTAATGATGCATTAAAAAAGAGGTTACAGAAATCCAAACAGATTTTTGAAACCGTGTAACAGATTTATAATTTTTCTGGACATAGCATTAAAAAGTGATATATGTTATCAAGTTTTATTTCTGATAAAAGAAAAGAGTTTGTCTTCAAACTCAGTAATACTGAAAACATTAAATAAAACAAGATGGGCAGGATGTTTTGATGCTATTTCTGCTTTAAAAGTTTGGTTTATGGAAGTTCAAAAGGCAAGCTGCCTGGAAGAACTTAAGTATCGACATGAATATGGAGATTTAAAAACTCAAGCAAATAGTATGGCAGGATTAGCCCCGAATTTCCTATAACTTATTAGAGGAAGCTGAACGTCATTTTAACACAATTTGCGAAGATGAATCCAAAATCCTGAAAGCTTGTTTAAAGTGAACGTATTTTATCGTGTATTGGACATCATCATTTATCAACTGAGATAGCTATTCCGTGGAAGGAATGTTTTCGGAAACACCCATTCTCCAATGTGTTAAGTTTCATCGAGGTAAGGTACCAGTAATACCTCTAATTTAAATTATTGCTCTATATCTGAAAAAAAGAATGAAAATAAAACCGAAATCGAGGCTATTCCATTTAAATATATCTCACTCAAGTGTCCAAACGTGTCTCTTATGAATTACGGTTCATTTGGACTCTAAAAACAAAACAAGATCTTTATAAGCGGCATCCCACAACATTGAATAAACGGACGTGGTGGAGGTGTGAAACAAAATCAACTTTGATATTTTAAGAAAAGCTCTTATCTTCGAAGTCTAAATGCAATATAACAATTCAACAAAAGGATTGTCAAATTCAAATTAGAAAGTAAAATTATCTTTGTTCATATATATGCACAGTCCTGTCACATTAATGTGACCACCACCTACTTTCGACGTCAACGAGAAATAACCAATCACAAAAGGCAGGTGGCAGCACATTGCAGTGGAGTGTATATAAAGGATGTCCTAGAGCATCCTTTATATACTTATGCTAAATCCTTACTAATCCTAAATCCTTTATATACTTATGGAGTATTAAAAGCTATGGCTTTTGACAGGTGGTCCCATTAATGTGACAGGACTGTGTAAATTATAAAAAATAATCTTAATTAGCATCTACAAAGTTTTTTCTTCATTTGTTTAAAGATAAGTGTGTTTGCTGCTTTTAAAAAGTATATATTTTATATTTAAAGCTTATACAGAGTTTAAAATTCTTGTAATTAGATACATTATAAAATTATTCAAAAAAAGTAAGTTGCATTTAATTACCGTTTCGTTAATTACCTTGATCGAATTGCAATCGGTCCGCTCTGCCAAAGATGGTTATTCCGGCTTTTGACAGGTGGTCACATTAATGTGACTGGACTGTGTATATAAACAATGACAATACCTCTATAATTTATATATATATATATATACAAAATTTCCGTAAAAATAAATAAATATGAAAAATAATTAAAAATAGTCTACTTTTATATAGAACGTAATATAGTACAGTTAAGTTCTGAATTGCTTCCTTTCTTCTCAAAGGTTGTCAATTTTCAAGGCATTAACAAAAAACATATGTTTTTCATTACTGTTACTAAACACCAATTCAAACTATTTAATTCTGAACTTTTATTATTTTTGTAAAAAAGCACTCAATTTTCATTATAGCTATTTCTCCTCCAAAGAATGAGCTACAAAATGAATGGCCCGGCTAACCAGTTTTTCAAATTTATGAAAATAAACTATAATAAAACATGGTCGAATGCTCGGCCAACTGGTTTCAGGGACTTTGAAACACTCACACTGTTGGAAAATATGACCTATTGATAAAGTAATAATGGAAAATAATAAAAATAGCAGAAAAATAAAAATTAGTGTTTGAAAATACTATAAATTAACAATAAGTTCTAGTAATAGCATATTTTAAAATTAAAAAAAAAATTATACGAATGTAAAATTCAAAAATGCATGCACCACATATAAGGAAAAAAAATAAAATTCAAAAAATATTTTATCATATTAGCAACGGTAGTAGCTAACATTAGGAATGTAGTTCCTTAATCTAATATTCGCATAAAGGATTAAGCGGCACCTCTCGTACCTTAGAACGTCTTCGAATATATCTAGAAGGGTTTGAAATTACCTTTCTACTCCAAGATCTTTCCCTTGAATGATTCCCCTCTCTGTATATAGATCAGAGCCACTTAAAACCAGTTGATCCAGTTAAATAAGTGTAATATGAGGTATTCTGCCAGCTGATGATATGGTACGCGAACGGTTGAATCGCTCATACCCCTATTTTCGTCAACCATCCCCAATCTTCACAATATAATGGTTAGAATATTTTCCAGTACGTTGATGAAGAACAAACACTGAACTCTATTTTGTCTCCAGATTTATACGTTTCCCTCACATTTAATTTTAAACATATTCAACAACAGCTTTTTGCCTTCTTCTGCTTTTTTAAGATAAAAATCTAAAATTACCTTTGATTGTATCAATGATAACCTGCATTCTTGCTGGGATAGCTTTAATGTTAACAACGCATCTTATTCCCTCCTTGGTACCACTTGTTTGAAACTGAACTACATCTCTCTTTTGTAGAAACTCATGCTAATTGTCTAAGCTAATTATACTAAAATCATACTCAGCCAAATCCTCAATTTTTTAGCATTCGATACTATGCAAACTTTTCATGGATAATAACTCTTTGTAAAGATTGGAGCATCTCAAAATTCAAGATTCCCCGTTCAAGACTTCAGATTGAACTCTTCTTTTGGTATAGTGTTAGTAGGCAATTTTCAGACAAATTTATCACTTAACTTGCTGCCTTTTGGATTATATCATACTCTACTACTTGGCCTACTTCCAATGAAAACGGTTACATTATAAGGAAAAGTCCATTTGTTATGATTTTCTGTTCCAATAAATCCAAACTTCTTTTTCAAAGTTTCAATGAAGTCTCTATATGTGAATTTAAAACCATTTCTCACTTTAGGCAACATATGTGGGATACAGTTTGTAGTCTTTTGATACAATTCTCAGGAATGCATCAGTAGCTTTCATGTTTTCTAGAATCTGTGGGGTTTTTTTTACAAATGTGTCACGAGGATGATGCAGTTTAATTTCATTTTTCCGATTTAATTGCCATGCCATTGACCATGCCTTCATTTCATTTTTGTTAAATTCGATAATATTGTTGGTGATTTTTAATGTAATCCGACCTAAAATATCATCTCCTATAATTGCTGAAATCGTCACAGTGAGGTTGGTACCAAATGCCATGTCAAAATGAAGTGATTTTCATCTACAATAACTTCTTGTTGAAAAACACTCTTTGTTGAAATCTGCGAATTTCCAATTCCTGCCAAAACTATACCTTTATTAGAAAAACTCAATATACTCGGCATCTCAATACATATATTTTCTCATAATAGACTTTCGAAACTACTCGCGACCACAGTTCCATTATTTAACTTTATTTTTTCAATTCCTTCTATTAGCTCACACTCTTCCTATATACATCTTGTTCAAATGCTCAATCGTTAATAAAATACTTTTTATTCATCCACTCCAGTTCAAATACATTTTTTTTTTTGAAGAACTTGTAGTGGATGGCACTTGATGTTAATACATTTTTTTTTCCAAATATTAATTAATTCATTAAATTTAATTAATTAATTTTAGCTTTTTTTTAGATTTAAGTTGTCCATATCAACCAATAGATGGCGCCAGATAAACTTAAAAAATGAATGAAAATTATTTATAAAGGATTTTTTTGCAAAAAAAGTAGGAATTGACTTAGAATTTTTTTTTTTTTTTTTTTTATATTACTTGTTTTGTTTTAGGTCCTTTTATAAATATTGCAGAATGGATTGAGCAACATGGATATTTGATGTTTCCTGATTTTAATTAAATCTGTTAAGAATTATTAAACTATTTCTATTTTGTTTCAACTAATTCTCTACGATTCCAACATGTACAGAGACCCAAACAAAAGTGATAGACGATGTTGTGTTTACAGCTTTTGAAATTAGATGACAGAGTAATTTTACACCCCAGGTTGATTGAAAATTTTTATTCCTTGAAGTATGAAAGTGCCTTCTAGTTCTTGAAGTATGCAAAGTCTGTCTGTTAATATAATGTAATCATGAATTCTGTTAACATAAGATGCGATAAATAATAAAAGAGCAAAATACACTGTAATAATAGGAAATAATGTCTGCAAAAGAAAAAAAATGTGTTGAACTTTGTATGGCTACTGATGAATGTTAGAGAAATTTCAGAAGCGTCGGAAGCCAGAATGATTTTACCTTCTCAATGTTTCTTAAGAAGTTGGAATAGATTTTTAGTTAAGTAAGCTCTGGTAATTGTTTGTTTATAAAACGAAGATCGTAAAGGTGAAAAGTTATTCTAAGGTGTTGTACAATTTGTAGAAAATTGGAAATTAGAGCAGAAACAGATATATGTAGTATATCCAAATGATTTGCAAATTTCGTAAGAAAATCGGACGCTTTAAACGTGGAATTGATGGACTAGGTTTAAGACATGAAGAAAGAGAAGAAAAATTGATAAAATGAGATATCGAAAGCTGAAACAGCGATTAAAATCATCTGCTATTGACTGGGGATTCGTTTCCGTTTGATCTTGAATTATTATGTTATCTGAAAATCGGAAGAATAGCAATGAGCGTTTCAAGCCATTTTAAATGATGAGAAGCATTCGATTTTTAATATTTTGAAAGATTCATATCAAAGATTTTTCATATCGTGGCGCCATCTATTATACGATAGTGGAACAATTAGGATAAATAATATGTTGGTGAATATTTAATTGTTTGTATATAATATTATATTGTTATTTTATTGTTTTAATTGTTTGTATAATAACTATTTAGAATAAATTTAAGTTATTTTCGAATTTTATTTATATTTTACGTTTGTAAATTATTTACCACCTTGCCTAATTGCTCAACTTTCTCGTTACATTCATTTAATTTCTAAAAATTGGTGAATTTTTCTTTACAACTTATATGTTTTAATTGTACATTTTCTAATTTTTTATCTTGTTAAGAGGTCATCTTACAAAAATTAAATTTCACAGAAGTTGCATTATATACCAATACTTAAAATGCAATATATATATATAAGTTTAATAAAATAAAAAAAATATAAATATAAATTTGATAAATAAAGATAAAAAATAAAGATATAAATTTGACGATATTTTTTACGAGTGGAATACATATATGCAGAATTTAGATAATGATTTTAAATTTTATATTAAAACTATTGCGATAAAGAACTAAAATAATGTATACTATGAAAATTTTTACCATATGCACGTGAGTTAACACAGACAAATAATATGCAGAAAAAATATACCGAATTTTTCCGGAAATTTCTGTTCCACCTATTTCCAAAAGCAAATATTTACCAAGGAGCAATTAGTTTTCTCATTTTTTTAAAGAAATCGATGCTTTGCACTAAAATTCTTGCCCAGCCTTCCACCAGTAATAACAATAAACAATGCTGTCAGTTGAGATCTAATACATCACCCATACTACTGAAAGTTTTTTTTATACGATTTTTTTACCAATTCTTTTTCTTAATTTTTTTCTTTAGGAGTTTTTTTACAAGTGTCCTTATTGAATTTTTTTATAAAGTAGGTTTTTTGAGAATAATAAAAATCCGAAAATTCCAAGAAAATAGAATTGAAAAAAGCAAAATATCTAAAACTGTATCTCTATCAGTTTTTCGTTTTGTTATGTAGAGATATATATTTTTTTCGCTTATTGCATGAAAACATGAAACTGCTCGTTTTGACTCAACGCGTAGTACTAATGGCTAAGAGAAAATTGATATTAAATGTGAGTATTTTATTATTTCATTAGTATATATTTTCCCATTGAAACTCAATACTGGTTTATTATGACTTATATTGAATACAATGTGTCCCGTCTTTATTAATTAAAAACATTGAAAGTTTTGTACAAGATCTTTTTATATAAAAAATTTAGATTAGGTTTATTTTTCAGATATTGTGGTTATTGTCAACATTTATTTTCTATTCTTTAATTTTTTTTTCTAAATTGAAATTTATGCCTTTAAAAAATAATATAAGAAAAACGTCAGTTTTTTTTTTTTTTTTTTTTTTTTTTTTTTCCATTTTTGGGGAATAGAACTTTTAGAAAGTTTATTGAATTACTCGATGGGTTAATTTCAGTACTTTCTTTGTTTGTCAAATTATATGAAAACAGTTTTGTGAAGTTCTGTTTTTGAATACGACATTTCGTAGGATTTAAAATATCTCAAAAATATGTCCTAAATGTTTAACTCACTGTAAGTCTACCAACACAGCACAAAACAATATCGAAATTTAAACAAACTCAAAGATAATCCTTTCGTTATTATATAACAGTATAAGTTTTATTAAAATTTTAAAAATAAATCGACTCAAGTTGTAACGGAGCAAATTGATAAATGTTCGCAGACCTTAAATGTTCCATTTAATGAAAAATCTGCGCAAACATTTAATAATGTTCAGAACACTAGTAGAGAAACTCAAACTTATCCACGTTTGTTGGCAACTAAAATTGAAAAAGAGCCCCGCCCGAAAATATTCCTTTTTTGTGTTCCACCTAATCGAGCATTTGTTAGAAGGCATCGTCAAAGGCACCTAGTACATAGAAAAAAATTAGCCTTCAGACCCAAACTAGGTATTGTGGCAGAAAGAAATGATAACAATATTGATATGAGTGCTCCAGAAATACCAACGATCATTTACGCGGACGAAATAATTATAACAAAAAAAAGGAAAGTTCCGCTGACATTTCAGAACAAAGTAAAGTAGAAAATAAGGAGCCAATTGAGAATATCCCTTTGCCAAAAAATAAAGGACGGCGGGGCATAAATATTGAGAAAAAGTTCAAAGCTTTTAAAAAGAAATTCCTTAAAAATGAATTGACATTTATTAGAAAGTAAATATTCACATTATAAATTTATCAAATAGAAAACCAATATTTTTCATATTACTAGTTGAATTCAAGCATATTTCTTTGAAAACAATAACTAAAATAACAATCGAAAATAATAATTAATTGAGTTGGTTTCAAATATGCAAAAATATTTTAATAACAGTTTAAAGAATATAGAAGTATAAAGTAAAGAAATATTCCAACTTGTAGTAAAGATTTTGAAACTCAAAAAAATGTTAAAGAGCTAAAAGAAAATTAATACAATTTAGTGTGCTATCGAAAATTTAGTTGCAAAACAATTAATAAAGCACTTACCAACACATAAATCCACGCTATAATTTCATAAACTATCAATTGCTTAGTAAGAAATTAATAATTTATCACATTATGGTAATTATTGAAATGCATTTACAGTGAAACAACATTTTTAAAATAAACCAAAAAGGCATAGAAATGAAGAAGAAATTGAATAAGATATATTTTTATTTAACTTATTTTGGTACAATGAAATGCAAAGCGAAGAAATTTTTCAAGATATCCAGTTTCTAAAATTTAATAGAAAAAGAAAAATTAAATATAAAAAGGACAAAGAAATATTAAAAAATAGTTTTGATTGATTAAAAAAATTAGAAGAAACAATAAACTACATATTTATCAATAGATAAAATCATGCCGTAGCTTCACAAACCATCGAACACATCAAATAGAAAACTTATTATTTTTTTAATGAAAAAAAAAAAAAAAGTATATTTTTAATAAAACAGCAATTTTAAAATGAACAAAAAAAGCATAGAAAATACTAAAATAAATTAGATTTGATTTCAATATAAAAAGTAATTTATTAATATATTTCAGAAGAAAATTGTTTAAAGTGAAGGAATAATTCGATACAGCGTGAACTTTTTGAAATTAAAAAGAAAGTAAAGAACAAGAATGAAAATTAATAATAATAATATTTTACAGTTAATATTTTGCACTTAGTAATAGACTTAAAAACAAATAAGTTTGAAGTGAAGAAATGATTCCAGGCTATGTAAAAATTTTCAAACTAAAAAAAAGGAACAAGAATAAAAAGAAATATTTTGCAGAAGGATTACAGCTCAGAAAATAACAATCAATGTACTTATGAAGAAAAATTATACTTCAAGATTACTTACACATCATAATATAGTAAGACGACAAAAAAATATTCCTTTGATATTCCAATAGAAATATCCCATAAGTGAGAATTACGAAATAGATTGTACCACAGTTAAAATTTTTATTTTATTTGTACATTGGTGCATATTTTTATTTCAAATATGTAGATACTATTTGTGTGGATATGGTGTGTAGTGATTTCTTCCATTTCATTAGATCGAGAACATTTTAGAAAATTCCGAATTAAAAATTTTTAATAGAATTTGTGGGCAGGGATTTTACCACCAGTTTGCCTGCGAAATATTTGTGGATGAATTTGAATCTTCAGCCATGCACGCCGAAAGGGAGGCTTCCATCAACTATGCCTTTCGAATTGCTGCCGAAAGCTACTTTTGAAGGATAACATTTCCGGTGTTGCATTGCCAGTAGTTTCTGCTAATTGTCGTGATGTACCTCTAGTCTTCTATTGCGTTTTTAGAAACACTACCACGAGATGTTTCCATCCATCCACACATTTGCGTTCGTTACTGCGTCATTGTTACAAAGTATTGCCACTTCGTCTTTATAAGCCGTTGTTGTCACTTGCCTGCCCCCATATGCAGTCATTCAATTTATGTTGAATGGCACTGGTGCTACATAAAAAAAAGAAATATGCGATGTTGCGAGTTTGATGCTTTGGTGGGGTCCTCGATGTCAAATGGGACTTCCACAGACCGTGGACACGACATGGTTCCACCACTGAGGCCTCAAACTTGTGACACGTCTCCTCCGTTTCTATGTTTGTAGTGGTTCGAATCCACTTTAAACAGTAGGTCCCGGTCTGTTCAGCCTGAAGTGTGCACAATATGACCGTAGAGCGGCAAACCAAACCTCCGTTTCTATGTAGTTTACACCACTGCAATTCAACATTATTCAGACGATTGCTTGTGGTTACAGGCAATGCAACGACGGCTTACGAAAAAAAAATATAATAACGAAGAGGTGATAGTTTGCAATGATGATGGGGTAACGACGCTAGCTTGAATATATCGGTAGAAACATCTGGTGGCAGAGACACCCACATTCGTCGGTAGATGGTTTGAGAGCAAACTCAATTAGATGGAATTCCAGGCAACACAATCCCGAAAGTCTATTTTCTAAAGCAGTTTGAATGGCAGCCGAAAAATCTGATGAATCCACCATGACTACTTAGATAAATTGGTGTAGACTTCTGGGATTAAAAGTAATTTACCTATCATTAATGAAAAGAATAATATAAAATTGCTGAGGACAGAACACATCACCGGTCTTTATAACTCGAAGAACACAGCCTTTTCGAAATTATATGCGACACTACTTTCAAATACAAATGTAGCATTTTAAGCGTGATCGATATTAATTCTCCAGCAAACGAACTGGACATGTTTCCAGCCATGACAATCAAAATAAATCCAGTGATTTTTACTTATCATTCCGTACTGTAAACCAATATCTATTGAACATCCTTAAAATATTGTTAAATCAAGAAATATCGAAGGACATTATTTAAAATTAGAATACCCATTTAACTACGTTTAATTACAACTATAATTGACACAGAGTAAAACAAAGTTCTGAAGACTGATGATGTAACGAAGATTGTAAACTTTATTAATCAATATTCTAACAGATTCTCATATAGTCATAGCTATTATAAAAAAAATTCTGATTTATAATGAATTGCCCTTTTATTTTCAAACATTAAAAATGTTCTAAAAAAATGATAGAAAAAGTATCTGATAAACTTGCTGCAGTCTGGATGAGAAACTTTCAAGTACTAATATAAATGTTCAAAACTACTTAATAGGCCTGTCCGTATACCTGACAACAATTAAAAACTTGAAATAAATTAACTAATACAATATCTTTAAAAACACAACTTTCATTGGTTTTCAAAGTAAATTATTTTACGAATGAAAAAAGATCAAAATGTAATTACGACTTTAGAAAAAAAAAAAATGTTAGGTTTAACAATATGCTCTTTTGTATATAATATACTACGCAAATATTAAAAGATGAAAATTGATGTGATCAACCTGATGCAGTCTGGATAAAAACATCTTTGAAATACAGTTATAGAAAATCTAAACTATTTAGGCTTCTTTATATACCTGAATATACAAAAATTTCAAAACTCCAAATAACTTAACCAAAACATATCTTTGAAGAAACTCACTTCGCAGGTTTTCAAATTCATGCAGTCAATAAATGCAGTAGTTCTGTCAGCTAGCTTATTAATAATCCACTTAATGCAAAACAACATTCTGGAGATTGTTGATGTTAACTATTTTGTGATTTTTATCAATGAAGTTCATGACAGTAACTCTTATTCGCAACAGTCTTACGAATGAAAAAGCAAAAAGATTAAAAAGTCAATGGCACTTTCGAAAAAATTTGTTTATTTTAACAATATGCTCTACTTTTCCAAGTATTATGAATATATTAAAAAATGAAGAAAATACATGCAATCGACTTGATGCTGTCTGGATGAAAATCTTTCAAACACGATTATGGATGCTAAAAACTATTTAGAATTCTCGATGTACCTGACTGTACAAAAACTTCAAAATATCAAATGAACAAATTTAAAAATCAAATCAAAAATAAAACTCATTTTAATGGATTTAGAAGACATGCAGTACAATAAAAGGCAATAATTAATATAAAGCAACATTCACTTAATCCACTTAATGTGAAACAACATTCTGGAGACTGTTGATGTTGAGAATTTTGTAATTTTATCAACGAAGTTCATGGTAGTCACTCTTATTCGCAACAGTCTTACGAATGAAAAGAAAAAATATTAAAAAAAATCATTAGCACTTTCAAAAAAATTGGTTATTTTAACAATATGCACATTTTTTCTTCAAATATTATGAATATATTTAAAAATGGAGAAAATAGATATCAATTTGATGCAGTGTGGGTGAAAACGTTTTAGATATTTTAATAGATACTCACAATTCTTATACTGATACCCCATTTTTAAAAATATATTGAATTGATTAATTTATTTTTAAAAAGTTACATTGAAAAAAAAAAAAAAAAAGATTCATTTATTCGAACAATATACAGATTGCCTATAAAAGAGGCATTAGGGTATATACACAATAAATTCAAAGGAAAAATGAGTGAAATTGGAATAATTTACTAAAACCATAAAAGAAGGATTTAAAAAGCCTTAAAAGATAATTATGTAAAGAGCTCTGTAAATATTATCTATGAAGCTTCAAACAATTCTTTATATTATCAATAATCTTATTGGAAAAAAAGTCAAGAATTAAAGACATTTTAAAGTCAACAACTTTTATATTTAAACAAGAATTGCTCTCTTCTTTCCATACAAGAATATACTAAAGAAAATGAAAAAAAAAAGGATTTTAATCAACTGCGTGCACCCAGTATGAAAACACTTCAAATAATCTTGACATCTTTTATCAAACTTGCAAAAGAATTAACGAAGTAAATAATAAACTTGCAAAAGAACTATAGATAAAGCATAAATTAGAATTATTCTCCGAATTTTATCCTTATTATCATGGAAATTTACAAATGTTGTTTTCAATTTATGTAACTTGAATAATATACATTTGTTCATTAAAATCTTTTTTTCTTTCCACTCATGTTTGATAAATTATTTAATGTCTATGCGGGTTTTTTTTTTTTTAAATACAAGAAAAAAATGTTTGTTGATGTTTCCAAATGCCAGAACATTGACACAAAGTTATTCATCATTAGAATGTTAGAAATACAGCAGATTCAGCATTGTCAAGAGGTGACAGAGGCTACTATAAAGCACTTATATCTTGTCAACAATTTGAAAGAACGTTTCCAGTGATGCAGGTAATAAATGTATATATGATTAGCATGGAAAAATTTTAATCATTTGAAAATTACATATATATATTGTATAGTAATCATAATTCTGGAAAAGTTTGGTTTTAAATTTCAGGACATTTTGATCCAAGATCATTTACCACTATAACTGTAAATAAGTAGCATATTTAGCATTATTCAGGTTGTACCACGGGGGACATGGCTCACTGCACCTATATTTTGGAATGAATATCCTTAAGGAGCACATCTGGATGTTTCCCAACATTACAAGCACAACAAAAATATGTTTTGTGCCCTCTTTGGCACATACAGACACTTTTTTATTCCATATAACTTTTCAAATTTTGAACTACGCTTTCTAAATTCCGAAGGCCTGTACGTTATCTGCAAGGTCGTTTTAACTTTGTTTTTGATGGAATAACTAGCTTTGGTAGAAATAAACTTCTAAGATCGAATTTTATAGGTGGATATAGAACTTGGTTTGTATAACAAAATTTTACTGGAAAGAAAGCTTAGTCTTAGAAAAAAAAAGCCTCTGGGAAGTCTTAGATCAAACTTTTTCCAGCACACCCTGATGTGGTTTTAAAAGATAGACTGAAAATTAATAAAAAGCTTATTCATTCATTTCCATTCAATTCAAGACATTCAATTTCCAATCCACTTAATTTATACTTCATTCAGTGTACTAAAATAAACAGAAATGTTTATTAAATGAGAAAAATTATAGAAATTTCACTTAACAATATAGACTATAGCCTCCACTTAAATTCTTGGTTAAAAAACAACAACAATTATTTGTTGATTGCAATATATTCAGTAACCATGCTTTTATATTATATGTATATATATAGCTATTTTTAAAAAAAGGAAGAAATTCTTGAAAGGTAAAAAATTTTTTTTTAATGCAATTTTATGCAAAATGTTTAATTTAAAACATTTAATTAGAAAATATTAATGAAGATTACAAAATTATCACAATTCCAAATGCCTGTTTATGTATTAAACACTTAAAAATACATAAAATGCCAAGTGAAAATTTATATAATGAATATAGGAATGAATTGAATATGAATATAAACAAACTGAAAGTAAAATACAAATTATTTTGTTCAAACAGACTTTTAGAAATCACGACAAAATAATATAAACAATTTGAATTTTTTAACAATAATATTCAATACAAAAAAGGACAAAATAATAAAGTGAATCAGATTTTAAATAAAAAATATTTTTGAAAAACAAACAATACGGAAAGCTTACAGACGAATGAATTATGAAAACATCAAATATGAAAACTTAATGAATATTTACAAAGCAATGACTAATACTGAATTTAGGAACAAAAATAAAAAACTTTGGTACATAAACTTATGCATATAAACATTATATGAAAACTAATACTATAACAACAAATATTAAATAAGAGGAACAACAGGCAATTCCAGAATCAGAAATGCTTTCTTTAACGATATAAGAAGTTTGAGTATGGGCATCATCTTCATGATATGGGTGTATAGAAGGAGTTGAAAGAACTGCATTTAAGTTCAGAGTAGATGTTACCGATTCAAAATACAAGTCTTCGGTATTTGCAGCAGCAGCAGCAATAGTAGTAGTAGAAATATCACTCTCCGTTTCATCAAGATGGAATGCAGTATCTTCACTGGATGAAGAAATACTGTACGTGGGTAGCATTGTATTTTCCATAGACTTTTCATAATTTTCAGTTTCTGATTCTTTATCAGAAGTATTATTGACACTTGTTGAATCTTGCATTTGAAGCTCATTTTCATTGCATAAATGCTTACCAAATGAGAGTATTGGAATATAAAAATCATTCATAGGATTAAGAGGTATACAGTTTTCTCCAGCAGGTTTTTCACACTGTAAATGTTTATCCCTTTAAATATAAATAAGTAATATTAGAAAGAAGTAATTTACGAAACAATTTGTCGATTAATGGTTTTATAAAATTATAAATCAATGCATCATAAAATTTTTTTAATCATTTAAGTTTGATGTGTTTCAAATTAATTTAAACATTTAACAATATAGAATGTAAAAAATGTGAAACTTTCCTGCAGAAAAATTGAGATTAGTATAATTTAATTGAAAAAGTAGATAATCATTTTTTTTAAGAAAAATTATTTCCAAATTGTAAATAATAAATTTAAATTCTTATTCCTACTTATTAATTAGAAATTATGATAATATTTACTTATGTTTTCTATACCTGCAACTATATAATTCATAATTGGCAGCATTTTGGATATATTGTTTAAAACAATTACTTCCAAGGTTTGGTAAACTATCTAAACAAGCAGCCATCTCTAAGAAATCTGAAAAAAAAAAAAAAAAAGTCTTACAGAAAATAATCATAAGAATAATACTATAATAATATTTTGCATTCTATAATAAAAACTTATTCCTCCAAAAACAAAATAAGTGAATTTTGTATATGTAAGAAATAAGTAACAAAATAAGCAGATGACATAAAATAAATTATTTAGAATGACACTTTACATTTAAAGAATGTAATTCAGTAAAAAAACCTTTCTAACAAACAAAATTATGTGCAACAATAAGATACAAAATAAAATTCATTAGATTATAGTATCATACATTATACAAGGGTAGAAATGATGAGAAACTAACAGACATGAAATTTTTTACCCAAGGCAGAAAATGAAGTAACAAAAATAAATTTTATTGACTTTAGAAGTATGTAATTATACTATGAAAGCAAAATGGAGAGAGAGTACTATTAATAAAATGAACTAGAAATGAAAATATTTTTCAACAATAATAAATATATATTATAAATTATACATTTAAAATATGACTAACTTTTATCAAAAAATGTATTTGGCAGGTAAATCATAGGCATATCCTGAAGAAACTTTAAAACAAGCTTTAGTCATAAAAGTTTTGAAAATATGTTTAAACAACTCGCTCACAATCATAATTGCCTCTATGTCACAGTCTTGAAGGATGTCATGTGGGCAATCCAAAATTTTAAGGGCTTTTCTGAAAAAAAAGAATAGAATTATCTGAAGTATTTATTTAATAATAAGATCTATTCAAATTTAGTAGCATACAAAAATTTAAATGATGACCAAACAATATTAATTCTACATAAAAAAAACAAGTAAAAAAAAAATTTATTATGAATAAAACTTAATCATCATCAGATAAAGAGCTACGTATATACGATAATAAAAACAAAGATTAAATAATTAAAGATGCATTCAACTTATTTTAACATTGATTCTTAACTTTTGCAGAATGAACCCTTTTATCAATAAGGTCATGATATTTTGTTTTCATAATAAATCATACAGTCATTTACTAAAGGCAGAATTCACATCATCTGGTAATTGAATTAACTAGATAGCTTTCAATCTAAAAGGTATAATAAGCATTCAGCAAAACTGCAATCTAGTAGCCTTTAGCAGTTTTTAATAATAAATGGAGTAATATCAAAATTTAATGAGGGTAAGCTACTTAAATAAGCAGCAAATATTAAGTCATGTAACTATCATAGATGCAATAAATACTACTACAACAGACATATTTATATGCATTTATAAGAGAAGGAAATACTACATTTATACATCAAGGAGAATAAAAAAAAATTTTTTTTTAAATCAAAATTTATAGATCTTATCACAGAATTCTAGTCAATTGAATTAGAATAATCTAAAAAATTTTCTAATTATAAAAAATATTCAATGAAATAAAAAATGTCTCCAGTGAAAATATATAAATTAATCATACTTGCAGGAAAATTCTCTAGAAGTGTTGCTTGTATTTACAGATATCATGCTTGCAGACATTGATACGCATGCAAGTAATCTATGAAAATATTTGCTGATACAACCCCAATGGAAACTTAAATCTGCAAATAAAATAGAGGAATTGTAGAAGATAAATAAAATAATCCTTAATTTGGGTTTTAATGTTTATTAAAACTACAAACTTTAAATTAAATTCTCATCTCACTAAATGTTTAAGTACTAATACATTAAGTTAAATTCTGTAGGTATGGTTGTATATTTTCTTTTTTTAACAAAAAAAAAACTTATCACATGCATTTATGATTTAAAAAATTATTCATGTAAATAATTTACTTCACAAATTATAAATCATAAAAATAATTCATTCAACATGGTTCGCTAAATACAAAATAAAATAAAATAAATAATAATAATAAAATAAATAATAAAAAATACAATAAAACAAGATACAATATAATAAATAGTTTTTTGAATAATAAATAGTCTTTTTTTTACTTCATTCTAAAACACATGCAATTTTAAAAAAAATTATTTCATTAAAAGAATTAACCAATAAGAATTTAATACGTTTAGGATATTTTTCTTTAAAAATATAAATGTAATCTTTCCTTTTTTTTTTTTTTTTTTAACATTTTTATATAATTTTTATATTCAAATTTGTAAATAAATAATAATATTAATAATAAGAGAAGATATTTAACATTTTGATGATAAGGATTCTTAATCAAGCCTTTATAGTTATTTAGGTAAGTCCCAAATATTATAAGTAATGATTAAAATAGTAAATGATAAAATAAATGCAGTTCTTTTATAAGAAAATATTTATTCTAAGAATGCTGCAAGCTTTGAAAAAGGTTATATTTATTGAATCAAAATTTCAATTAAAATGATAAGCTTGATTTTATAAATTTTAAGAAATATACTCTAGTATACAATTCAAGAATGAAACTTAAAATAATTGTATTTTAGTTTAATTTAAACTTCACAATTTTCGGAATTATGAACAATAATAAATTTAAAATGTTATTTTTCCATACAAATATAAACATTTTCAGTTTTACAGTCTTAGATATTAAGTAACAAAATTTAAATTAGCTTATAAATCTCTTAGATAATTTAAAATGAATATCAATTTACTTCTAGAAATTACTTTATATTAAAACCAATTTTTTTTATAATGCATCTTATACGAACATACATAGAATGAAACCTATACAGAAAAATATTCATTTGAGAATTAGAGTATTTTATTTAAGATTTTTTATAAAAATAAAAATCTTGTTTGCATACCATATATGAATTCATCATTGCATATTTCCTTCACAATAGATGTCCCAGAATTAATAAGCATAAAATCAGGAAAAAATATTTCAAAGCAATTACTGACACATTCACTAATGTCAGCAGAACTCCTGGAAATGAATTAAATAGATATATTAGCATGCAAGAAAAATTATATGAAAATATTGAATTTTGGAATTGCCTCTACATTTTTTTTCTATAAGCATTTGAACAATTCCATTTTATACAAATTATCTTTTTCAGCAAAAGTACATATATATCTTTGATTGTAATAAATTAAAGAGTATTAGAAAGTGAAAAAAAAAATATTTAAGAAAAATATTATTATTTATTTATATAAGGATATTTTTATTTCATTATTTAATGTTTTTCACATAATTCAATTTTTAAATTTTATATAAAACATTACAACTTGACTATTTACCCACACAAATGGTTTGTATCTCTTCGAAAAATGTCTTTGGAAGCAGTCTGAAATATAGAACTACAATGTTCTAAATCACAATTGCTTTTTTTACATGGTCTCCAAGGTATAAACACTAAAAAGAAATATATAATGTGCACATTGAAATTATATAAGAGAAAAGACACAACCTTTGAATTCAAGAAACTAATGATAAGTAAACATTCAATATATTTCCTCACTTTAGAAAATCAACTTTTTTTCAATTCGTTTTTTTATTCTACATAAATTAATAACTATAAGAAAACTTAATTAACTTTACTTCAAAAAGTTTTTTTTTTAATTATTATACTTTTTTAAAATAAAAGATACATTTTGCACTTCATAAAAAATTAATTATGAGATGTTATTGATTAAATTTAAATAGAATTTCTTTAATTTCTTTTTTTTTTTTTGTAACTTATATCTGTCAAGTATTTTTTGTTAACTAAAATGTACTTACAAAAAAATGTACTTAAGTATATTTTAATTGTATTTGTTAAGTATATTTTTTTTGTTACTTATATTTGTTTCTATTTCTATTTGTTATTTTAAATATTTTGTTATAAAAAAAATTCTTTATTGAGATGTATAAACATCTTTATGCATGCAAAATAAAATTTGTTTTAGTTTTATTAACTTGATAACATTAGCAGTGAAATACAAAAATTTCATTGTTTGATTCACAATTAAAAATAAAATAAAATGAAATATCTGATTTATGTAATTCTACCAGTAAAATTGATCCTATGTTATTACCCTTCTGTATAAAGTAAATTAATACAGATAGTGAAATTAATTTTGGTTTTAAATGTTACCTCAAAAAGAAGGCAGGACAAACAGTTCTAAGCAAATACAAATTTATTTAAATGAAGAAATGAAAGTTCTACATTTATGATTCCTATCAATAAATATTATTAAGACATATTAGATTATAATTTCATTAACACCTTTTTACCAAAGCAAAACAGAAAGAATTCATAAAATGTTTTTGACATGTGCTTATTTGGTGAATAATTGATTAAGAAAACTTATAAAAATTTTCGGTACTTACGTATTTAACGCCACCACAGCTACAGATTTGGCGGTTTTAAGTGGCGCATAATCTACACTTAAAATTTTTTGTGACAAATCATAAAATATATAAAACACTTTATTTAAAATCAAAACACTTTCAAAGTACTCTACCGGTTTCAGTGGAAAATGGGCCCATATAAACATAAGATTCAAAGCAGTCTCTATTTTGGCGCAATGGCAGCTCTTTACTGGCGCATCAGCGCAACTTCCGCCGCGGTGGCGTTAATACGTAGTACCAAATTTTCCTCAGTGAATATTAATATTTATGTCTTACTTATAAATATTAATATTTTTGTCTTTTCAGTTGTATTATGCTAACCATCAAACTTTATTAAAAAACGTTCCTTCTGATCTTTTTTACTATTCAGCTGATGAATGAAAAATCATGAGTCTTTTTTGAGTCTTTTTTTCTATAGAAAATTCTTGTATTACTTTTTATTTAGTGTTAAAATATTTTGTTTTTTAAAAAATATGTATATTTTAAAAATAAATTATAAATCTCTTGCACTATTATTTGAAATTTGATATTATAACATCTTTGTCTTATAAACAAGCAATAAATATTAAAATCTATTGATTTTTAAAAGTGTATATGAAGATACAACTTACTTTTGAATAAATTTATAATGTACCTATAAATGCAAGAATTTTAAAACTCTGTATAAGCTTTAAATATTAAAATGTAAATCATCATCATTTGTATTAAAATTTTTAGTTTGTTTTTAAACAAATAAAAAATCAAGATTATTTTTGCATTGTGTATATATATATATATATATATATATATTTGCAAATTTTATGTAAGTAAAAACAAATAGTTCGAATTCAATGCTTCATAATAATAATTTACTATTGAAGTATTAGAGCAAATATTTTTTGTAAAATTACAAATAATTCCACCGAAATAAATGGAGTAAAAGTAATATTTCTTTTTCTATTTTTCATTAATTAGAACGCATTCTTACCTAAAAATATAACTTCTTGTGACCAATTTTACAGATCTAATTTATCAAATTAAAAAAATTTTTACTATAAAATTTTATAAAAATTACTCAATGGAAATGTTTATAAAATTACAAATAATTACATCAAAATGAATTAAGTAAACGAAACATTATCCAAAAATTTATAATTTTTATATTATTTTTAACATGTTGGAGTGATAATTTTTTAAATATATTTATAAAAAGGTTTACAATTATTATTATTATTATTATTTTTTGTATCGAAAGCTCGTTCATCAACATTCAAGTGCAGCTTTCACAAGCAAATTTCCCATTTCAAAGATTACATAATTTATTACTTATTTAACAACTACAAGCTTCACGAATACATGTAAGAGGTACCATTAAATAATTAGTTTATCTAATTCGGTCATCCTTAAAAATTTAAGGATTACTGATTCACGCTTGTTTTTCAGAAATGATGACCCCAGGATTGTTCTTGACTTTCACAACATCGAAATTTTATTCTTAAAACTGCTAAAGATTTTTACAACAACCTTTCTCGCATTAATAATTTTGAAATCAAAAATTTACCTCATTATGATCACTTTCTCTTTATTAACTCAAAATGGCTGCATACTATGCTTCATAATCGGCACTTAACCCAGATAAGTTAGTGGCTTGGTAAGAGTAACTATTCATGAAATTCCAAGTAATCATATCTTCAATGTAATGTAACAATCACCTCCCTCTTTTGAGCATTCAAATTTTTTTCTTTTTACATATCCATTTTTAATTTTTTATAATTAATTTTTGAAAAATTATAACTTTTTTTTTATTTTTACTCTTAAACTTTTATTTTTTGCCTAGATTAAACTTCTTTAAATATAATATATTTTTTTACTTTACTTGGGCTGCACCTGCAACTCCACCTATAGCGTATCCATCAAGTTTTTTTTTTTTTTTTTATCTCCTGTCACATTTATTACTTTATTTAGATAAAAGAGTTTAAGGCACTGGCGGATCAATGTAGTAGAAATTTATTATTCCGTTTCACAAAATAATATTATTATTTATTTCGTTTCACGTTACTAAAGATTTGCCTTTTTTTTTTTTTTTCTGGAAATGTTATCTTTATTCTAACAATGGTAAAAGATGCAGAATTCAAATATTTCATTAACGATTATTTAAAAATATAATAAAGATAAACGTAATTTCAAAATCATACAAGTTAAATAAAATTCATATCCATTGCCGTTAAAACTGAAGAACATCTCGCAGCGTTAAAGGATTAATTTAAATTGCGTTAAATAAATTTTAAAAGAATAACACAAAATTTTAAATATTTCAAATCCTCCATTATCCCATGATTAGCAATATATAGAAGAAAGATATAAAGCGTGATGCTAATTTACATGTTTTCACACAAGAGAAAGACATCTTGTATTTTTATCTTTTCCAAAAAGGTAAAAAAAAGGAACCTTTTTTTTTTTTTTTTTTTTGTTCTAATGCAGTTGGCAAACACTTAGACAGTTTTCTTTTCAATGCCTGAAGGTAAGCGCTGCACAGACGTTACTCACTTAGCACTACCCAGGAGGTGCGTGTAGCAATAGTTGAAGATAAGCTACGGATGCGGAGTAACAATAACCCTGGCAACGCTCTACGATCCTGTTAGACCAGTACCTACAGTTTAAAGTGAATTCCGAACCACTACAAACATCCATGGCGCCGCCGGGACTCGAATCCGAAACCTGTGGTACCGAGCGCCAGAGCGCTATCCACTCGGCCATTCAGGTCCAGGTAAAGGAACCTAACCTTTATAAGAAAACTTTGAAGAATCAAGAAGGATTACTTACATAACAGAAAAATGACTGGAATAGTACACTGCTTTGAAACAGCATCTGAAAAAAAAAAAAAAAAAGTTGGAATTAAAAAAAAAAGATCCACAAACTAAATTAAAAATATTTATATTTTATAATGAAAAATAATATACATTAAGAAAAAGCAAATTAAATGGAGCAAAAGAATGGAGCATAGTTATTATTCATTAAATTAACAGAAGAAAACGGTAAATATTTCATTGATAATCCTAATCAAATATCATTGTTTTATAAATAGCACTTTTCATTGCATTATACAATATATATATATTAACATCTTAAAGAGTTGTTCTTTAAAAATATCTTTATATCTACTATAATTAGAAATAAAAGAATTTCCTATTATAAATTTTGCATACATTTATATTCTTGTTTTCTTCAGAAAAAGAATTAAAAAACCATATTGTACATATAACAGTAAAAATTTCATTTCTGCAAACAAAAGGAAATGGGTATAGTGACATTTTATTTTTTTAGAAAGCATTTACAACTAGCGTAAATGTTTTTAAAAAATTTATCAATTCTAGCATTTTTAGAAAAGCGAAATAACCAGCTCGAATTCAAAATGTACACAGAAAACAAAGTTCTCCTTTTTTTCATTAACAAAATTCATATGCAAAATGCAAAGTAACTAGTATTCTATCTCATTTTTTTCTATCAAGACAAATGCTCCAATAATAATTACTTTTCCAAATTAACTTAATTATACAAAAAAATATTCTATTAGAATCCACGTTAAACATCACAATCACATATTTTATACACAATGTTTATAAATCCAGCAAAAAAGAAATTTATGTCAACAAATACTTTTTATATCAAAGCAATTATTGAAAGAACCCCCCTTTTTTTTTTTTTTTAACTAGTACGTTTACTCTCTCCTTTCTAAGCGAAAAAAATATCCAACTGAAAGATATGACAACAATGTAACACTTTTTTGTACTAAACGTTTATCAGATCATTGAAGTGTATTAGTTTAGGACCCTTTCTTAATAAGGAAGTAGTTACTGCAAGTATAAATTTAGTCTTTAAATCCATTTATTCCTTTTATCTGTCGAAAGAAAACACCATGTTGATAATTTCTTGCTTCAACTTGAAATACAATGTTTCTTTTTCTTTTTCTTTTTATCTTCAACACTTATCAAGCTATCGAGAAAAAAAAATTTAGCCGTCTAACTTTTTTATTCTGTCGATATAATTATGACAAGTATATTTTTAAAATTTACTGAACTCTCAGTTTTCTCTCTACAAATCATCATCAATAGCGCAACAGCCCCATGGTGGGCTAAGGCCGTCTGCCTACTGGCAGATTTCGAGATAAGAGATGTTTTATTTTTTGGGGTAAGGTTGTCGGCCTTACGCCCAAAGCTTTACAGTAATATGAGACCAAGACCTACGGTTTAAAGTGGATTCCGAACTACTACAAACATCCATGGCACTGCCGGGACTCAAAAACGAAACCTGTTACACCAAGCACTAGCCACTCGAATATCAGGTTAACGTAGAAAGAAATAACCAAGATTAAACTGAATATCTATAAAATTCTTTTTTCCCTGCTCAATATTTATAAAGTCAGTAAATATAAATTGTCGTCAACTCTTTTTTTTTTTTAAAGTAGGAAACACAGTTACAAATCTTTCCAAAGTTGAATTTACTTCTGCCTGTTTCCGAGGGGGGAAAAAATATCACTGGAAGGTATGATCTGTTTTAAACATTTTTTTTTTCCTATTCATTGATTATCAATCAAGCGAAAAGTAACTGGTGCCTGATCATTTATTTACTTCCTCTTTTTCAACCGAAAGAAATTTCCAGTGGAAGCCATATTGAACTACATATATAATATATTTTTGCGACTCATTACTTATCAAGCCTAGTGAAGAATGACTAATGATAGATTATTTATTTATACCTACAGAATGACTAGAAATAATTTTTTTTTTTTTTTTAAAGTCAAATTATTTAAACAATTACCAATTATTTATAATTTAAAAAAAAAAACAATGATTATTTCTTTTATCTTAAAGAATAATTTACAAAAAGTGCCGACAAAGTAGGATTGGGTCAAATTTCATCTTCCAGCAAGACAATGGCCCGAAACATACGGCGAAAATAGTCAAGTTGTATTTGTTGTACCACTGCAAGCAGCAGCTACGTACTTCACCCCAATCTCCAAACCTAAATGTCATAGAAAATTTATGGGCACAGTTGGAAAAATCTGTCCATGAACATTTATTAATTTCCATAAAAATAGAAAATTAATATTTAGTACCATATTCTTTTTGCTTGGATCACAGTTCGCAATTTTTTAGGAATGGATTCCACCAGCTTTTTTTTGTTTCCAACTGAAATTTTTATCCACTCTTATCTTAAGACCTTCTTTAGATACTCTTTACTCGTCACTCGCAAAAGGATATCCGACTAAATATTAATTTGCTATTTTTATGGAAATTAATAAAGGTGTATACACAATTTTTGTAGTGTAGTTTTTTCCCCAAGTGTCATATTTATTTGATTTAAAAAAAATAAATTCAATTTCGTAATTCTTTTCTTAATACATTGGAAGAGGAGGACAAATAGTATTAATAGTAAAACACGATATTCTTATAGCAAAATTTAGCTCGTTAGGTAAAAACATACGTTACACGTTTAGATGTATACTCAATTTTGAGGCCCACTGTATAACATAGTACCTCGAAAATATTTTTCCATTACTCGTGATATTCAATATTCAAGTGAAGAGTAACTGGTGGTCAATCATTTATATCGAAGTAATTGTTACAAATTATTTTTAAAAAAAATAAATTTACCACTTCCTTTTTATCTATAAATATTCCATTGGAAGCACAGAATACAAATATATTTTTCTTTTACTGAATGGTTATCAACCCGGTAGAGTACATGGTAGAAGACCCTTATCAAAAAGTAAATACACTTTATAGAAAAGACAATGCCAGAATCTTTTGTATTGAATATAACCTCTTTCTATTCCATGATTATCATACAAGCGAACTACTACCACTTTTGGTGGATATTTTCGCACCAAAGTTGTTATATAGCAAATATTAAATTTTTAAAAATCCAGACGATCCCCTGTGGAAAAATATTCCACTGGAAGTAAATATAATTTTTTCTACTCAACAATTATCAATACAGCGGGGTCGCCTATTTACTTATTTATACCGAAGAAGTGACATATATATATATATATAATATATATATATACTTTAAAAAAATCTATTTACCCCTTTCTTTCCCCTTAGAAACAAAATTTTCCGATTGGAAAGCATAAACACCTTAAATAAAAATATTTATATTTTTGCACAACAAATATCAACTTACTGAACCGTTGATTGAACCGTTTGGCCGACCATTTATTAATATCGAAGCAGTTACTATACATATCAAATTTACCTGTAAAAAAAAAAATCCAATTATCCTGTTGGAAGCTATAGTATTCGTTGAATATATATTTTTCCTCCCTCAACTATATCAACTCAGTAAAAAGAATAATTAGGATCAACCATTTACTCAAATCGAAGCAGCTAACACAAAGAAAAACTTTTTTTAAATCTATCTCCTTTTTGATGAGAAAATAATCCCAGCAGAAGGTATATTTGGCTTCGAATATCAACTCAACGATTATCAATCCAGCGAAGAGTAACTGATGATCGACCATTTATTTATATTGACGCTGTTACTACAAATATAAACTTTAAAAGAAAATCATTTTTACTCCCGACCTTTTCTGTGGAAATTAAGTATCCCTCTGGTAAGCCTGAAATATAAACATATTTTAGTTCTACTCAATGATTATCAAAACAAATGAATAGTAGTTACTTCTGGTGGATTCTTTTTATATTCAAAGCTGTTGAATTATAAGTATAACCTTCTTACAAAAATCCATTTGTTCTTGTCTTATCTGTGGAAAGAAAATATTCCGATGGAAGCCACGTGTGCAATAAATTTAAATACCTTTCGACTAAAGATCATTACTGCAAAAAAAAAAAAAAAAAAAAAAAAACTTTATAAATTCAATATTCGTATTATTCGGACGAGGTAATTTTTTTCCTTGAAACCATGTTGTACATGGATTAAAAATATTCTGTTTCTTATTGAATAAAATATGTGTTCCAAAAATATATATATATATATTTGGCTTGGATTGATTTGATTGATTGGTGGCTTCGATTGATTTGTCGCTCTACGGTCTTTTGTGCACACTTTAGGCTTATTAGACCGAGACCTACAGTTTAACATGGATTCAAACCACTAACAAATATCGCCACCGCCAGGAAAATAACCTGAAGCCTTGTGGTACCAAAGGACAGGGCGCTAGCCAATTGGCCATTAGGCCACTTTCTAAAGGGTGGAGAAATATATTTTCTTTAAAAGCAATTCAATTTTTGCTTCGTTTTCGAATTTTTGACCATAGAACTAAATGAAGTCGAACTTTTGGCTTTGCTTATATTAAATATCTGCAACGCAATATGCAATATATGAACGGAATGTAAAAAACTTTAGTGATTTCAAACTAGCTTTTTTTTGTTTAACAGTAGCAGAACTTAATAATCAGAATTATAATGTTTCACATCAGAAGATCGTTCCTTTTTTATAATTGTACATATTTATAGAAGTATTTGAACACAACAACGATTAAAATATAAATTTGTTTTTCTCACATTTTCTAAATTGAATATAGTTTTTGAAAATTAAAAGCTATAAAGATTTTAACCAGTTGTGTTGTTATTGTCAACATTGCATATGGTTAATGAGGAAACGGAATCCGTCATGAGGATGACTACAGCAGCTGCTTAAGCAAAGACATAGCTATAAAAAGGTAATCAGAAATTAGGTAAAGTATTAGCTATAAAAGGTTTTATGACCAGCTGACAAGCATTATATTTACAGAACTATTTATCACATTTTTCTCCACTTTGCTGCAATTCAATTAAAATTTATGTGCTAATTAAAATAATGTTAAAAAATTACTCAGTTATTCTAGTATAAAGAAATTAAAAAATATAATTTAACTTTTTAATCATTTCTTAGCTAATCAATAAGTCTAATATTTCCTTCATTTATACAATATATCACCACACATTTTTAACACACTGATCACACAGATTACTTCATTACGTTTCAATTATTTCATTATACTTTAGATTTTTTTTTTATGTTTGAATTAAATTATAACTAGTATAAAAGATTTTTCTGTTTTAAGCCCATTCATTTAATACTAATAATTACTGTCTTTCCACTTATGAATAAAATGCAAACTATTCCAAAGAAAAAAAGTAATATAAAATAATATATTAATATGAAAAAATAAATATGATTTGAAATATTTTATAAATTTTATAAGGAGATTTGTAAAATTTAAAAATTAAATCTAATTAACCACTTTTAAATATTTTTGTACGATAATATTTCTCATTTTACCTATGTAATTCATCTCTTAAAGACACTGAAGCTGTTTTTAAATTGTAAAAATAATACCAAATTACAAAACAATTAACTAACAATCCTTCTCTTCCTGCTTCATTTTACTGTTTTTATTTAATATTTATTTACATTAAATACAATTATATAAAATTACGTCGATTATTTTAAATTTCTAATTCTTTTAAATTAAAAAAATTCGGGCCTCCTTTGAAAATTTTCGAAATTTTAAATTAAAAGTAAAATGTTATTAAATTGTTGTCTTAGTTGCTAAATGTTACAACAACTCTCATTAAACAGTGATAGAGCAGATAAGTAGCAAGTTTCGTATTGCATATAGGTATGCAACCCAGATGCCTGCTACACTACACCCAATTATTGGCGTCACTGGACATTTAAAATTAACACTTTCCACTCTATGGATTTATGTTTTCCATTCCGGACGCAGGCATCAGAATTTCATTGGGTTTCGCTTGTCTGATTTCGAAACACGAATCCTTATTTAAGAATTTGACAAATTTACAAGTATTTTTGGCAGTCTGTAACATATTAAAATTGATATTCTAACATTTATATCCAAAGTTAAACAATGCGATAAAAATAAAATGAAACCCATGCCAAATTCATTTATTGTGCTTATAAGAAACAAACTTGAAGTGTCTCAGCGATTTCTTCAATGTTCAGGCATATATTTGAAAGACAAACTGTAATTTTTTGATCATGATTTCCTCTCATTTTACACTCAATTTTGGTGAGGGTAGAAAATCCTAACTCACATAAATCTGACGTTGAAAATTGTAAAATTTTGAAAGTTTGAGATATTAGTACACATTCTTCTTTTAAAAAAATTTTCAAAACACAATAATAAATGATCAACTTCCACAACTTACAAACGGCGGAGTCTCATAGGTTACAATGGAAATTTTTTTAACAATGAAAATCAAATAAACGTTAACCATAACTGACATGAACTACTAGCCAATTATGGAAACATTATTTGGTGCGTTATCGCTGTTTGGCACTTTTTACGTAAATAAAAGAAGGAAAAAAAAAAAAAACAAATAAACTTTGTTTGATTTGTTTATAGTGAAAGCTATGTTTGAACAGAAAAAACTGACAAGAAAAAAGAGTATAATTATTTTTATATCTAAACACATATTTCTCCGAATATCACAGGGGGCACCTGCAAATCTTCTACAGCACACCATTTGAGAACAGCTGCATTAAAGTGAGAACACAAATTACAATATCTATTGATGGAATACTAATATTTATCGGTGAGTACAAAACATCAAGAGAGAATTTTCTTTTGCTAAACAACGTTAGGGTAAAAATTTGAGTAGAGTTGCTTCATTCGAAAAATCTGTATTACGTAATAATAATAATAAAAATTTCCATAGAGTTCTTTTTTCAGTGGTTTCAGTAAAAAAAAAGGGTCAGTTTATTTCTCCAAAAAGCACCACACTCTTCGTAATAAATTTGACACGGGGGAATATAGCGGGGCCGGCGAGATAAGTCAAGTCTTCTAGAAGAGCGTGATGAATGAACAATCTCGCCGGCCCCGAATATAGTCACTCTTTAATTCTAATTTGGATTTTTAATAATGTAATGATTCTTAAACTATAGATAATAACAAGAAGAAAGTATGGTTATGTTCAAAGAGGGACGTGACATTTTTAAAAAATGACGCGACAAAAAAAAAGTAAGCAACCTTAAATAAATGAAAATTTACAAAAATAAAACAGAAAACCATTTTGATGAATACAATTACTATAAACCTCAAAATTACTAATAATTATACTGATTAGTAATAAATTTTATTTAATTTTGTCTATAAATATCAGAAACTAATTATTTCTACAATGGTTTCAGTCACAAGTGATTTTATTTTATTTGACTATTATAAAATCACAAATGAAAACTTAAATTATTTTTTCATAAGAATAAACACAAATTATACATCAGATAAGGATTAATTTTTTTTAAAAAAAGGTAATTCTATTTCTTTGATAAGGAATAACATTAATACGTTCAATTATTTATTGCAATATAGTAGATTCAATTTTTATAGTTAGATATTACATTTAAATAAAATTGTAAATAATAATAATATTCTGAATCCCTATGAGTTAAAAAAAAAAAGGTGCTATTCATGTACTGCTAATTAACTAAATCAAGGATATGAATTTTGGTGAAGGGGCAGCGACAAAATTGGCGAAAATAAAAGTTTGAAGTACTACTGGAACAACGGATTTCACAGACCACATGCAAGAAATCAAGTACATTAGAAACCATCATGGTCACTAAAAATGTAGATGTGTCATAAAAAAATTTCTTAGGTTCAAACCACAAACTACATATTTGAATAACACTTTGACGTTATTAAGAAGTTCGGACAAAAACCTTAAAGTATATGTTGTTATTAATAAGCAGGTTATTTAACTTTACCCAGAAAATATTATGAAGATTGACGGTAAGAAGTTCAAGGAATGCTTTGAATAGAAAAGGAACTTCAAATGCAGTTGAAGCGTTAATTAGAAGTACTGTTAAACAGTTTATTAATTCCGATTGTCTCAAGTTTATTAAACGTCCTCTTCTTACAAGGACGTCACTTTGGCGGTATTCCAATACAGAATACAACAGTTTAAATGACGAAATGCTTTCCATATGTTGATATAAAAATTCTGAAATAACTAATTAAGATTTAGGAAGCATTTTAGTATTTCGAAAAAATTTCTCAAATATAGATAATTAAATCTAATACGAAATCGTTTTTTTTTTTCCACTATGTCTAAACTTCTTTTTGATGCAATTCTTCTGTATGAACTTTAATATCATCATGTAATTCAATATCAATGCATCAATATGAATTATAATGTAGCTAAGTTTATCCTTAAATGATGTGAGGGGGGAGAGTATAAACTGACATTTAAGATCGAAGAAGGGAAAAACTTAAGAGGATTTAGTTTGTCGCTCTACGGTCCTTTGTGCATACTTAAGATTAATTAGATCGGGACCTATAGTTTAACGTGGATTCCGTACCACTAACAAACATCCATGAAACCGACAGGATTCGAACATGAAGTGGTACCACAGACCAGAGAACTAGCCAATTGGTCATCAGGCTAATTTACTAAAAAGGTTATCCACTATCATCAATGGACGGAAGGCATTAAAGAATCCAGTTAATCTTGTCTCTATTGAAAATCATTCGATTGATTATCTTTACCAAGGGGCCGAGCTAGTAAGGCGCTCTGGCACTCTGTACCACAAGTTTCGGGTTCGAGTCCCGGCGATACCATGGTTTGTAGTGGTTCGGAATCCACTTTAAACCGTAGGCCCCGGTCTAATATGATCGCAGAGCGTTGCAGGTTACTCCACGTCTATAGCTTATCTTCAAGATATTCGTGCCCCTGGGTAGTGCTAAGTAACGTCGGTGCAGCCCTTATGGCATAAAGATCACGGTCTAAGTATTTGGCCAGCTGGATTAGATAAAAATTATCTTTACCTACAAAAAACAAAATAAATATGAACAAAGAATATCAACTAAACACACTAACTGCATTGGAGCTTCGATATAAAAATAAAGCTTTTATTAATCCCAATCTAGAAAACGTGTGCCAGAAACGTGACACATTGCCCTGTTCAAAGAAAGAAGGTTTTGAATTGCGAGAGGAAGTCGGCATGATTAAATGATTGATTCCTTCTCCGTAAGAGACGAATAAAAATAGCTTCTATCGTGGATGTAAGGGGAATTCCCCATGCAGCTGTCAAAGAATGCTTTACACTACCTATTCAAGATCTTTATAAAAGACTTCAATAATGCTTAATTTATACAATTATATTTTATTAAAATATTAATGTTAATTTCTATAACCCTATTTACATCAAAATCAAGACTGGCTGTTGCAACTACAGCGAAACCTTTCATTATAATGCACATTTGAATACTGTACTTAAAGTTTTTTTAAGAAAAAAGTTACTAATAAGAGTTACTCTAAAATATGACTACTTGTAACTAAACTTCCTACAGAGTGTTAACTTTTAAATTAACACTATGTATCTTACTTTCTATTTATTTGTTTTTTATTATTCATGTATAAAAAATGTTTGTCTACAAATATATGTTGATAAGATGATATCGTGTTTTAATGCATTATCACGCAACAACTATAGCAATTACATTGATTATAATTTTTAAAATGAAACATGTTTTTGGTAATGTCATAAAATATCTTATGATATTCCAGCCAAATAGATAATAGATTGTTGCCATAAGCAAGGAAGAAAACATTACGTAATAAAAGCCATGTTCTTGAACTAGTAAACTAGTTCAGTTATGACCACATTATTAAGCTGATTTGAGTGCTTTGTTTGCGCCAAAGCTATTTTATAGAGAATGTGCAATTTTAATGTTTTTGGTTCTCTAATAAAAGCAATTCATAAAGCAAAACATTAATTGATAACTGACACCTTACTGGTTAATATAATCAGATCTATGTAGGATAGGGGGGGAAATGGAAAGAAGAATGGACAGTCAAGATTGAGACTCCGGAACTAGGGATAACAATTGTGCAATAGTAAATATTTTTGAAATGTTTATTTTTAATATACTATTTATATCACCTTTTAAACTTACTGGTGGGAATTCGTACTTTGTACCTAATTCTGAAAGTAATAAAATATCTACTTCGTAACGTGTTTATGCAGTCCATTCTCCGTGTATCATTTCTTCTAAATTATATTATACACATAAAAATTTAGGTAAAAATATAATTTTTTAATGTATTAACATTTTTAGCAATACATTTCAGTTTTGATGTGAAAAGATCATATCGTAAAGGGACTAAATATTTTTGTGTTGTTTCTATCCTCTGATGGGAAATATTACAATTAATTTTAATAGAATTATCAAATTCATTTACAATTATTTAGCAACTTTTTACTCGCTAAAACTAAGCTTCGAGTTCAGAAATATTTTTTAATGTCAAGATTACATTTAATGGGTGCGCAGAAGATCTACCTCCCTATGGTGCACCTGGTAACACTTTTTAGTGGCTAAAAGATCTGCAACTTGGCATTATTGTTAGATTAATGAACTTTGTTTTAGCACATGTTTTGTTGTATTTGTTGTTGTTGTTTTTTTTTTTCGTTGTTCTTTTTGCTGTAACTGTTCATAATCTGCCATTGGAAATAATAAAAAAAAAAAAAAAAGATTACATTTAATTGAATAAAAAAAATATCCATTGACAATAATTTAAGCCTTTATTGAAATAGGCAAAATTTAATTTAGCACGTAAAACTAACAATTTTTCATAAATGTTATAAGAAATTACATTAAAAATGTCACATTTTTTTTGTATTTTTAAGAAAATATCCATATCACGCCTTTAACATTCATCTTACCTTTGTCACGTATTATAGTGAATGTCATTTCTTTGAATATCACATATTATATTGAAAAACCACAAAACTACGAGATTACACTCCCAGAACAATGGCGTCTCTTTTGCTTTTTTTTTTTCCTTCCATTGTTGAAATGGTTGAATAGCTCACCGTGATCGTCCTTCCCAGTACCGATATTTTAACAAAAAGTCTAAATTTGAATCCAGAAAATGTATTTTTTAAGAAGGCTACATCTCAGGGTTTTTAATTTTGACCAAGTCGTGAAATTAGTTCTCCAGTTTTTCACTGCTAAGAAATTCAGTTATGACCTTTTTAAAAGACTGTCAAATAGTTTTACCAACATTCACACTTTTCTCAAAGTTATGATCTCTCACAAGCTCCCCTTTTCTTCTAACCTCACTAATCCCAGGAAATTTATTCTTTAAGTACAGGAAACCTGAACCACTTTTTATCCATTGGATTAATGAAAAATTTTATTAAAGAGAGTTTGTGTGAAAAGGGAAGAATATATATTCTTCCATGTACAGAATTTACAAAGAGCTATCTAGGTATCTATTTTTTTTTCTAGGTATCAGATTTCTTTCAGGCCATTGCTTCTTGACAAAATGATTTTTGTGATCTCTGATTTCCGATTCGCATAGAAAACAATAAAATTTAGTATTTTCTTATTGAAGACCTAACAAATTTCAATAACTCTCAATTGCAATTCAAGAATGCAGTTAGTATTGGATCTTCGATAGCAAAATGTTCAAGTTGTCATACGTCTCTTTTAAAAGCCTTATTCTCGTCGACGATAATAAGAAATTGATGCCCCTTCTCCAGATAATTCCAACCTCTTAATCTAGACGCCAACAATTCTGCCTGATTCTTAACAAGTTTAGATCACGAAGTAGATAATTGAGTTCAGAATGATTGATTCTATAATGTTCTGTAGATATTCTACTAAAATATGGGTCTTCAATGTCGAGTTTTTTTTTTTTACTTAATCGCAAATTTCCATCGACAGTTTACTATATTTAATGTAAATTCCAATACTCAGATGAATTGGGTGGAAGTTTGTCGCTGTGAGGAGGAATAAGCCTGATAGCTGAGGGGAGGTTTAGATATTTAATGGTCGTCTTGCTTGTTATTCCAGAAATGTTTATAATGCAGAAATAAGTCAAAGGATGGCCCTTTGGTTTCCTCACATAAATGGAAATGCAAATTACATACGTTACATTCAAGTTAAAAAGAACCAGTAATGAATCAACATTGTGCAAAAAACAGTATTGGTGTAAATTGTGTACTAAATAGTACACAAGAAGTACATCAGATAAGAAAACTACTGATGATTACTGATATGATTCTAGAAATAAAAAGTTCATACATGATGGATTCAAAGTTAGTTCACCACACACACATAATAAATTATTTGTATGTTTTTCACAATTTCGTGGCATTTTAAAAGAATCTGCTCGTTAAAAAATAAACACTTGAACAAAGTAAAGATGAGTAGCTCACAATAAATTAACATAAACACCTTTCTAACTCGACACGCAAATCTAAACTAAACGGAAGTGAGTCATGTAAACGACGAGTCCAGATAATAAAGTTCCTGACTTATGTTGACAGATAGGGCGTGTATTTTATATCTTTATCGCAATCTGCATTTTCATTGTTAGAGACCACCTTCTTTTAATGATGCGGCAAGCAAATAAGAGTTACTAATAAGATACTTTGCTATCTGTGAAATAGTGTATATTTTAAGATATGCAAAATTTTTATATATATATATATATATATATATATATATATATATATATATATATATATATATATATATATATATATATATAAAGTCAGATCCGGTGGACAACTTTTGTGGTTATATTCGGCTTTAGTGTAGCAAAGTACAGAAGAAACAGTTACAGTTATCCATTTAACAAAATTACTGTCGATCAGTGTTAATCAAGAATTTTGGATAATATATTTTTATTATTATTTAGGCAGCCTCATATTTTATTATTTAGGAAGCCTCATATTATTTTATTATTTAGTTAGCCTCATATTATTTTTATTATTTAGTTAGCCTCATATTATTTTATTATTTAGTTAGCCTCATATTATTTTATTATTTAGTTAGCCTCATATTATTTTTATTATTTAGTTAGCCTCATATTATTTTATTATTTAGTTAGCCTCATATTATTTTATTATTTAGTTAGCCTCATATTATTTTATTATTTAGTTAGCCTCATATTATTTTATTATTTAGTTAGCCTCATATTATTTTTATTATTTAGATAGCCTCATATTATTTTATTATTTAGATAGCCTCATATTATTTTATTATTTAGATAGCCTCATATTATTTTATTATTTAGATAGCCTCATATTATTTTATTATTTAGTTAGCCTCATATTTTATTATTAATTAGGCAGGCTCATATTTTATTATTTAGGAAGGCTCATATTTTAAAAATATATTTGGTTAATGTAATAAAAGTTCATACATATTTCAAATACATGTTCCAACTAAATTGATGGATACAAAATGAATAACAGAATTATTAATGTATTTGAAATAAATATGAAAAAAAAAAAAAAAAAAACCCAGTAAAAAATATGAAGGTGTCCCTCAAATGCACCAACATAACTTTCTCAAATAATTCATTCTATCTCAAAGTTCATGAATTGTAAACGTTAGAAATTGAATTAAACAACTAAAAAACGAGAATTTTCCCTCTTCCAATCCATAAATTAGGGACACACAAGCAGCTGCATTTTTGAGTTAACTGCCTATGCATGTCAAATTTATTTTATATCATATGATTGGTAATTCTTTTTAGGCTTTTAGATTTTGATGGAAATATTAAAAAACAAACATGATCCAGTTATAATTAAATAAAATAATAAACGTTTAAATATTAGTAAGAAATTTTATTTGATGCTTTCTAATGTAATGCAAGATAAAATTAATATTTTATAAATTATGAAGTAACCTTAATACAAGATCAATTTTAATTTTTTACACACGAATTTTGACACTAGAATTTGAAATCTGTTAAGGTAATAACTTATTGGAAATATTTGTTTTACGATTTCCCAACATATTTTATACAAAAAAATTCACAAATATGCTTGCATCACCATAAATGTGTGATTATTATTTTTTTGGCATTATTAAAAAAAATTAGTAAAAACCATTTGACTGATCACTTTTACGCCTGGTAGCTACATAAATAGAAACAACTACCAACACATTTAATAAATCAACATATCACATATCTAACTTTTAATTAATTAGTTATATTACTTTTTTTATTATTAGTTATACATAAATAAATACTCTTATTGTAGTGAGAGATCCTTGGCCGCGTAGCTTCATTAGCTCCTGCATTGTAAAATGTTGAAACATAGCTGTGATCTCGTGCCCTTTGAGTTAATAATAAAAATAGATAATTAAATGCCCTTTTTTAAAAAAAAAAAAAGAATTATTTGATTAAATTATAAAATGAAAAATAACAAAAATTTCAAAAGTGTAAAGAGTTGATGAAATCTGTTGCATGTAATCAAAAAAATAAAACAGAATGAGCAAAGGTCAAATTAGGAGAAAAAATAGCTTAGGAGAAAAAAAGGTGGCTTTTCATCTAGACAGTTGTGGGTAATAAGTCAGTCAGAGCAGGAGAAAAATAAATAAACACATGGGTAGATTTGATAGATCTCGCAGGTAGGTTACAGTGATTACATGTGACCCACGGGATGAAGAAATGTGTGCCTCCATGATAAAAAAAAAAAGTTATCATTTCTAGGGAAAAAAAAAAAAAAAAAATTTATAATTTTTAGGTTTTTTTTTTATATTAAAATTTCATTAGTAATTATGCATCTTTATAAGAATATATATAATATATAATATATATATATATAATATATATATATATATATATATATATATAGCTAAATTTTAAATACGATATAAAACAAAGTTGAAGAAATGTAATAACAGCTCATGCATTGATGAAAGTGCAGATATTTTTATCATCATTACGAATAGTAATTGAGTTGTAACTCTTCTGTAATATAAAACATTTGAAATTTTTTTTTTTTATTGTGAAACTTCATGAAGCAGAATTTTAAAAAAAATATCAAAAATAATACAAGGTTATACAAAACAATGAGATGAAGTTTTTTTTTCAGCAAGACAAAGGTTTTTTTATATATGCTTCACCATCGAAAAAAGATCCATTTTTAATTCAATTTGTGAATAAAACATTTCCCACAAATATTCCAAATTTTATTTTGCTAAAGTAGCCAGATATGATAAAATAAGTCATTTGGTTTCAATTATGCAAGCATACTGAGGAAAAAAAAAAAAAATTTTAATCTTACTTCCTAAAACTGAAATACACAATTCGTTGGTTTATCAATCGAAAAAATTTTATAAAAGTCAGTTGTAGAAAACCATTAAGCTAGATGATATTTTGCTTTTAAAGATAAAATACTTCTCTCTATAATAAAATAGAAGAAGGGGAAAGATGCAATTGTCTTAGTGTGTTCCTTTTCGTGAGAGTGAACAATTCGAAGGTTGACTATCGATAGTTTTTCTGAATTTTATTTCGAAATTTTCATTTAGAGGTTACCAGTGGGAGTCTTGCTTTACTAGTTCTCGCCCACATAATTAAAGGGAAAATATAAAAATTCCATTTTTAGTTAAAACAGAAAATGGTTATTCGAAAAAAAAATTGTGTTTACAGTTAAAATATAAGGAGAAAAAATAAAATTCCACTTTTTAGTTAAACTAGAGAATAGTTATATGGAAAAAAAAAGAAGATGGTTACAGGTTGTAAAAATACTATCAAATCGAAGATATATTAAAAAAAAGTAACCTAAATTCAAAGTAGATAAAAAAAAAAAATGTATTTTATATTATACAATAAAAATTATTTTTAAACTGATATGCAACTATACAAAATTGATTTATATAAATATATCAATTTTATATTTGAAAAAGAAAATCGAATTTCATTTGAAAATTACATCCTTATTTAATTTAAGCAAATGATTTCAGAAATAGTTTCCGATTCTTAGAATGTTTTTCTTAAAATATGAAACAACAGACATTAAAAACACATTTGCTTTGTCAGTTAAAAAATGATTTCTATAAAATATAAAAATGAATGCTACAAGAGCCTTTTTTATGAACAGGTTTGATAAAAAAACCTGCTTTAACATTCCCAGGATTCGAATTACTAGAATTGACGCTTTTTTTTCAAGTTTTAATTTCGGTTTTTTATTTTTATTGACTCCCGTGA